>CANSZD010003078.1:310000-593701 GCA_947648045.1 Beta corolliflora | reverse complement strand
ATTATTTGCGCGCACGGGAGAGAAACCGACAACAATGATATATGTGCGTCGGATCCTATGAACATCCGACGCAAATAGCCTAGCAAAATTATACAGCTCGTTTTTGCGTCGCACGTATACATGCAAACGACGCACATGGGGACGCTATATGCGTCGCATTAATATTCCATGTGACGCAAATAAGTCCGCAAAATGCAAATCCTGCCCATCAATTTAATTAATTAGTCAATCGAGTCGGACCATAGACTCATCCGACGCGGAGATGACGTTTGGTATTTTTGTATCCCCTCGCCCACCAATTTTTATTAATTATTCATCTCGCGAAGGACCATGGACCCATCCGACGCAGATGACGCTTGTAATTTCTGTATCTCGCCCAAGTAATTTTTATTAATTAGTCATCTCAGGTTTGACCATGAACCCATCCGACGCAGATGAATCTTATTTATAGTTTTTAATTTTCGTATCCTGCCTGGTTGGGCCAATTCCGCACAAACACTCGCACTTCTCTCTCTCTCATGCGTAATTCCCACAAACACTCTTGCTGCGAACGTCGCTCCCGGTCGTGCCGCCGCCGCTCCGCATCTCCTCTCGCCAGGCGACGCCCTCCTAGTGAACTCCTCATTCTCTCACTCACTCACTCACTCTCTTGCACTCCTCTTTCTCTCACTCACTCACTCACTCACCTCACCGCCGCGCGAACGTCGCTCCTTCGTCGCGCCGCCGCTCGCCGCCGTTGCGCGCCCTCGCTCTCCGTCGCGCCGCCGCCCTTCCGTCTCCCCGTCTCCCAGGCAATGTAAGTCTTTTTTTTTTTTTTTCAATTTTCTGTCTCAATTTTTGTGTTTTTTTTTTATACCAATTTCTGTCTTTTTTTTTTGGAATTTTTTTCTTATTTTTGCTAGATCTTAATCAAGGAGTTTGTGATTGTATTAGTAGAGTGATTGTAGTTCATAGTTTAAGATTGAATTTTAAGATTGAATTTAGGATGTTTGTAGTTTAATTTGTAGTTTGTAGTTTAAGATTGAATTTTAAGATTATATTTAGGATGTTTGTAGTTTGTAGTGCTCATGAATTTATATAGTTTGTAGTGCTCTAAAATACTTCCTTTCTACTATATAATTATATTCACAAGTCATTCTTGTTTTTTACCATTGATCTTAATAATTCTACTTTAATCTTAATGTTGTTTCTTAATCTCTAATTTGTTAATGTCTTAATATTAGATAGTTGATGTTTATGAGTTATGACTTAATCACTATTTAATTTGTGGGTTGGTTAATGCCCAGTTGCAGTTGCCACTTTCCGTCCTCTACTTATCGGCTTGCCGGTGCTCCAAGCTTACCTCGTTGTGCTGGTCTTCGCTGCTCCTTGAGAGCAGAGGTATATATTATAGCTTTTGCTTTATGTTTATTTGTTTTATTTGTCCCTATAATGTTGAATTATGTGATTGGAAAAGTATATATGTGAATTGTTTGGTTATTATGTGATTGGGGAAAGTATATGTTGAATTACGATCAAACCTATATGGACATACCTTAATGGGGGTGGGGGGAAATCTAAGGAATGGATTGGTTTCAGGCTTCGTTTAATTGCAATGTGTGCATCATTTGCCTAGATACCCGTTCGAGGCTTACTCATTAGGAGTAAGTCTTGAATAGTCCCCTTAGGGCCGATCTTTGGAGTTTCTTATCTCACTTAGGATGTGAATGAATGTTTGGTTTTCGATTCTAAGAAAGATCCAGCTCATTTCCCTAAGCGTTCTCTGGGTACATATGTTGATAGTTTACCTACTATCTTCATCGTGTACTTGGAGAAATGTAGGGAAGTGCGGCAGATTTTTCTTAGAATTGAAAACCAAACATTCATTCACTAGTGAGATGAGAAACTCAAGGATGGGTTAGGTTGGAGTGATAAGGACCCAAATGTTCATGACTGCATTTGATAAGACACTTTGAATGATGTGATCGATATATTCTGTTCTTGTTTGGTGTCTCTAGTGTATGAATATGGATCGAACCCGGATGTATGGTAATCGAATTTCGACGACATTTCGACGAGGGGCCGATGAATTTATCGTGGTTGCGTTAGAACATCAATCGCATAATGGGTCAAAGTTAGTCTTGTGTCCTTGTTGTGATTGCAATAACTCTAGGGGGTATCGTGGATGTGGATCAAATTAAGGATCATTTGATTCGTCGTGGGTTTAAGAGTAACTATACTATGTGGACATGGCATGGAGAGTTTTATGATCAGGGTATGAGCTCCACTAGCTTGTGTGATGATTTGCATGTTGATCACATTGATGATGAGGTTGAGGTTGATATTGAAAAAGGAGAGGATGATAATGAGAATGATAGGGTAGTTGATGAGAATGATAGGGTAGATGAGATGTTGCACAATTTGGAGGATGAAGGAACCGATCGTCCGCATATGTATAATAGTATTCTAAGTGCAAATGACAAACCTATGTATCCTGGTGTAAGAATTTCACTAAACTTTCCCGGCATCCTCACATTGTTCAATATGAAATCGAAGTATAGTTGGACAGATAAAAGTCTCGATGAGTTGTTCACCTTTTTAAAAGAATTGCTACCTCGAAGGGAATGAAATTCCTAACTCTACCTATGAGGCAAAGAAATTGTTGGGTCCATTAGGTATGGAATATGAGAAGATACATGCATGTCCAAATGATTGTGTGTCATATCGAAATGAGTACAAGGATTTGGGTGAGTGTCCAAGGTGTGGAGAATCTCAGACAAGATAAAAGAGGATGATGAGGGAGTGAGAAAGAAAGAAACTCCTAGTGAAGGTTCTTTGGTATCTTCCAATCATTCCAAGATTTAGGCGTTTATTTTCGGATGAAAATAATGCTAAATTATTAAGGTGGCATGCGGACAAGAGGAAGAAAGATGGGATGCTTAGACATCCGGCCGATTCTCCGCAATGGAGAAATATCGACCGAAAGTTCGCAGGGTTTTGGTAAAGAACCTCGAAATCTTAGGCTTGGACTTTGTACAGATGGGATGAACCCTTTTGGCACACTAGGTACCCAACATAGCACTTGACCGGTTCTACTGACCATTTATAATCTGCCCCCCTGGTTATGCATGAAGCGTAAATTTATTCTCGCTATCGCTTCTTATTTCGGGTCCTAAGCAACCCGAAACGACATAGATGTGTATCTTGACCCACTTCTTCATGATTTGAAATTGTTGTGGGATGAAGGTGTTTCGATGTTCGATGCGTATACGAAAACCGACTTCACATTACGTGCCATGATATTTTGCACGATTAATGATTTCCCGGCTTATGGGAATTTGTCAGGGTTATACGGTTAAAGAAGCAAAGGCATGCCCTATTTGTGATGAGGATATGATTGATGAGCGGTTACATCATTGTGGGAAGAATGTATACCTGCATTACCGTACATGGCTTCCTTTTAGATCATCCATTTCGTAAGAAGAAAAAGTTGTTCAACGAAAAAGTGGAGATGAGAGAAGCCCTTGTACCCTTGCGTGGAAAAGAGGTTTAAAACAAAAGTGTCTCAAAGAACTTATACAAGAAAAGATCAAAGTTCTAGGACCTTCCATATTGGGAATGCTTAGAAGTCGACATTGTCTTGATCTAATGCACATTGAGAAAAATGTTGGTGATGCCATTGTCTGAACATTGTTGAATATGCCCTGGAAGACAAAGGATGGAGTTAAAGCTAGGAAAGACATGGGCCGAAATGGGATGACCGTAACTAACACCTCGGAGAGGGGACAACGCTATTATCTCGCCACCAGCTTGCTACACTTTGTCTAAGAAGGACAAAACGAGTTTTTGTGAGTCTCGCATAGGTTAAAGGTCCCTGCCGGATACTCGTCAAATTTTCGAAACCTTGTCTCACTGAAGGACTTGAAACTCGTTGGTTTGAAATATCATGATTGTCATATCTTGATGCAAAAGATTTATAACTTCGTTGCAATACGAGGAATTTTGCCTTCCCAAGTGAGATACACGATTACAAAGTTGTGTTTCTTCTTCAGAACTATATCTAGCAAGGTGATTGATCCTAACACTCTAGATACGTTGCAAGCTGATGTAATAGAGACGATGTGTCGATTTGAAATGTACTTCCCACCATCGTTCTTTGACATCATGCCTCATTTGATAATTCATCTTGTCCGAGAAATTAAACTTTGTGGGCCCGTTTGTATGAGGTATATGTGGCCTTTCGAAAGGCATATGGGTACTCTCAAGGGAAAAGTGATGAATCCAAAGCACCGTAAGCAAGTATTGTCCAAAGAACAAACAAGGAGGAAGTATCTGAATATGTAAGTCAGTATTTAGCACGTGCACAAGCAATTGGATTGCCAAAATCTAGACATGAAGGAAGGCTTGATGGTTGTGGTACCATTGGGAGAAAAAGATTGTGTCTTGATGGAGAGTTGAAAAGAAAAGCAGAATTTTTGGTGTTAGAAAATCTAAAACAAGTTCATCCTTACTTAGATGAGCACAAGAAGATGCTTAGTGTTCAAAGGATCCATTGAAGAATGAACGTGAGTTGATGATTGAGCAGAATCGGTCGTTCGTTGATTGGTTTAAAGAACGAGTTATGAACCAACTATCTGACCCAAAAAATGATGTATCGGATACGTTGAGATGGTTGGCATATGGGTCAAAGATGCAAGTTCTTTCCTATGAAGGGTATGACATCAATGGTTATTCATTTTACACTAAACGGCAAGATGACAAATCTACAATGCAAAACAAAGGTGTTACGTTGGGGGCTTTGTCATCGTAGTATAAAAGTAGAAGGGATGGAACCATTGTTGAGACAATGAAGTCTTACTACGGGTTCATTGAAGAGATATTAGAACTCGACTATGTTGACTTCAAGATTCCGCTCTTCCAATGCAAGTGGTTTGATATTCGTCGTGGTGTAAAGAAGGATGAACATGACTTTTTTACATTAGTCAATTTCAACCTATAGGGCATCATGAAGATTCTTTGATATTGGCATCACAAGCAAAACAAGTATTCTACATGGTCGACCCGCCGATTCAAAATGGTCTGTCATTGTCATTGAAGGAAAAAGGAGAATACTTGGAATTGATGATGTACACGATGAAGAGGAATACGATAAGCAATTCAATGAAGTCATTGCTTCGTCGATAGTCATTCCAAGTACATTAGGGGAAGATCTCGGACCCGAATTACATTCGCCGAGACCATAATGAGGGATTTTACGTTGTCAAAGAAAAAACGATTAATAGGTAACTAATGTAATATTATTGCAACTACTATTGTTTATAATCTTCAATTATATATTTTATGCTTCGTTAAAATAATTTTGTAGTATTTCATTGATGAATCTAACATGTCTTTATGCTTTATGGTTTCAGGTGTAGTGATGGAAGATCACATAATGCATGATGCATCCGATGATGATCGGCACCCACGTTCTGAGGCCGAGATAACTGATGGAGGTAGTAGGAAGAAAAGAGTGAGCAAGCCTAGAGGTCCTACAAAAGGGATACGTTCCAAACCCGGGTCCAAAGAGTACTTTAGTGGGATGATTGGATGCGTCCGATTGGGGATCATGTTGGTGCGTACAAGACACATTGCGCGAAATCGGGAGAAGTAAAGTGTCTATCTTGTACGATAGTTGGGATGATGTTCCACAAGGCCTAAAAAATAGTTTATGGGAAGATGCTAAAGTAAGTAAACCTATGTATTTTTAAAATCCTTTCTTTTTAATTTAATTTGAATCATGTTTATTATACTAATCGTGTATTATTGGTTAATTTTATATATTGAAGAAAGAGTTTGGAATACAAGAGGATGAGAGGAAGAAACGAGATGTGTTGACTACTTGTGATAAGCGGTGGAGAGATTTCAAGTCAAGATTAGTGAGTCGATGGATCACAAAAACGAGGCCTGGGCCTAACAATGATATGCAACCGTACGTGCTCTATCCTTTCATCACGGAAGAGATTTGGGGACGAATTTGTGAAAAAGTGTAGCTCTAAGGAGTTTAAGGTATATAATATATACGTTACAATCACATAATAAGTTATAATCAATTTTTTTTTGTGAATATTAACTAATTACTTGTTTTCATATTAGGCTAAAAGTGAAAGAGCAAGAAAGTCTCAGGCTACCAACATTCATCCTCATTTTTTGGGTCAAAAGTCATATGCGAAGATGATTCCCGTTTGGAAAGACAAAGGGTATATCCCTAAATCCTCTACAGCATCATCTGTTGACTCATCCACATCATCATATATTTCCTCCTTGCCGGATCGAACTTTGCCATGGCTTCTCGCGAGATCGAAAGAAGATAAGGAAGGAAATCTTTTCTTCCCTAATGAAGAAACACAAAAGATAAAAGAGTCCATTGTAAGCATTCTTCAAATTTTATGATATTTTCTTGTCTAATTACTCGAATTCTACTAATCATATGAATTTTTTGAATTTGACGCATGCAGGATGATTGGAAAAGGAAAGAAACGGAAGGAGAGTTTGTTCCAGGTCGGATGGATGATGCTCTATCACGTGCTCTACAGAGGAAAGACCGTCCTGGGCGTGTGTTAACAGCTGGGCGTAGCATTGGGATTACATCGGTTTGGGGAGATCCTGATCGAAGTAGTACTGCTCGAAAGGGTAGGGGCATGGATGATGAGGAGCTGAAGGAGTTCGAGGCTAGAGTGAGCCAAAGAGTTAGAGAACAGACGATGGAGGAGATGAACTCGAAGATAGATGCAATACTTCAAGAAAAGTTAAAGGCTTTTGCAGCGCAATTTGGTCTTCAAGCACCAAATCAAACAAGTCCTCACACTCCAGCTTGATCCTAGTAGCCGTCACTCGGGGGCAATGATCCATTTGCGAACTTGCAGGTATATAGTTATTTTATATCTTCTACGATTATGATATTATGTTTCTAAAACACTTAATTAATGACATTGTGTTCTCAATGGATGTTAAGAGTCCCGCTCCATGTCGTTTGGCAATAGCGGATAACTCGGGACCGATCATTGTAGCCGAGGGTACCGTACAACCACAATCGAGTCATCATCACATCCTACGGCCGTGAAAGTGAGTGTTGATGATTTTTATTCGGACTACGCTGAAGCTCTAGTTCCACTACCTACTCCATACATCGTGAAACTCAGTCCAGCCGAGGGTTCATTCAATAGAATGGCCGAAAGAGTTGGTATTTTTAGTCTCAGATAATCAGGTAACTTATGTTTAATATTTTGATTTATATACTAAGGAATGTAAATATATATATACTAAGAAATTTTGATTTATATATACTACGTAATCTTTATTTTGTATACTAAGTAATCTTGATTTATATATGAAATAATCTATATACATATATAATATGAATTAAAAAGAAGTCGAATTGAATTAGGAACATATACCTAAAGAAGGTGCGATGAAGAAGAAGAAGAAAAAAAAAAAAGTTGGTAGTGATCCTTGCACCGATGAGTCCGCACATAGGCACGTAGATCCTTTTTTGACTTCGACACTTGGATGATATGGATGATAATATCAAGGAGATGCACCGAATATTTTGCGACAAACCCTCGATGAGCCTTTTCATATGCAAGTTCCAAAGGGTACCGTCTTCGACTTTGACAGAGATCATATGATCATTCTCTCGCGACAAGATGTTTTTCAACTTCTCACGGGAGCATGGATTAATGTATCCATTTTGCAAGTATTTATGATGTGAGATTTCTCAAACTCTAAACTAATTAACATTGATATTTATTTTTATTGTTTCTCCCTAACTATAAGTGTTTGGATACTAGGTACTTGGCAGAAGCGATCGAGGAGCATGGAGATAATAATATTGGTTCCATGTGTCCAAGTATGATTTCGAGTGACCATGATACGCAATCAATTAGATGCCGTGATCAACTACATGGCAAGTTCATTGAAAGCGAATTAATATATGCGTTACATCCTATGTCCGTATATTGAAAAGTATGTTAGTTAAACTAATCTTTACTTTGTTTTATCTTTATGAACTTGTGGTTATATATATAAACATCACATTTTGCTTCATGCCTTAAGGATCATTGGATTCTTCTTGTCATTTGTCTATCTAAGAGAACGGTATATATATTTGATTCGATCAAGAGAGATAGATCCTTAGCTATCAAGATACCATTGAATACGTAAGTTCATAGTTGCTATACATGTTAATAAGTTTACATGCATTTTATGATATTTTAAATAATTTATAAATGTTTATAGTAATTAATTGTTATAAAATCTTTATACTTAGTGCATATACAAAATTCACGCGCCTTGAAGGATCCAATAAAGGAACTAAATTGTCTTGGACATATATGCGGGTAAAACTCTTATGGTTTTGTATTTGATACTTTATAATTCTATTTAGGATTTTTTTCGATTCTAATACATATCTTAAATTTGGTGTAGTGTGCTCAACAATCGGGAGGAGTGGAATGCGGCTATTTCGTGATGAGATACATGTTTCTAATCATCCGCTTCTACTATGAATCAAAGAATTTGTATGAGGTATATGTATGTTGTAAATTCGTTATTTATACTTATAGAATATTAAAGTATATTAACTAGTTTAATATATTTCTAGGCTTTTCTGTCAAGTCTTGAGCCATACTCCATATATGAGATCAACGACCTCAAAGAACTTTTTGCGGAATACTTTATACGGGTCGTTAACGAAGGAAACTAAGCTTGATGCTTAGTGTATGTATTTGTAGGTTAGAATAATATTTTGTTGCTTGAACCTTGTTGGTTGATTGATTGCAACATTGGTTGCTTAATTGAGATGTACTGAAATAGGTTTTGGTTATATATATGCAAAATTTTCCCAACGATTTCTTGGGTTGTTCAAATTACAAAGGAGACTCTACCGAATTTTCTACTCATAAGTATTATCATAATGTTTGTTTAGTTTTGAAAATAATAAAAAAAAAACCCGAAAAAAAAAAAAAAAAAAAAAAAAAAAAAAAAAAAAAACATATATCACGCGTCGCATGCGGTGCAATATGCGACGCAGATGACAAGCCATCTGCGTCGCATATTGCACTGCATGCGACGCAGATGTCCAGCAAGTGTCCTGCCAGGCAGCAGTCCAACAAGCACCATCTGCGTCGCAGGCTGTGCAATATGCGACGCAGATGGCTTGTCATCTGCGTCGCATATTGCACTGCATGCGACGCAGATGGTGCTTGCTGGACTGTTGTGGGATGCATGGTGGACGGGGCATGTGCGTCGCACTTTTGTTGGGTCCGACGCAAATATTTGAATAAACTGCGTCGTGTCGTATCCGACGCAGATGGCTGTCTTCCCATCTGCGACGAGACCTGTGCTGTCGGACCAGGGTCCGACGCAAATGGGGGTCCCAGGTCCGACGCAAATTGTCATTTTTGTACTAGTGTGAACCGAACCGAACCGAACCGAACCGAACCGAACCGGACCGGCGATTGAACCGAACCGAACCGAACCGAACCGAATCAACCGAACCGAATTAATTGCGGCTGCGATCGAACCGAATTGAACTGAACTAAACTGAAAATAAGCTGGGGAGAACAGGCCCCTAGTCTACCCCCAAGATATCAGATCACGTTACCGGTTGGAATTAAAATCTAAGCCACCAGACACATTGCTGCCAAAACTACATCCTGCAGTCCTACAATAGCTTCTTAACACCCGTGTCACCACCTCCGTATGCTGACCACGTCAATACCCATGCCGCCACCACGCTGACTTTCTCTTTGAAAAGAAATCATACATGGCTGGAACTGGAATTACATGACGATGACAGAGAAAGAGACTCAATAGATCTCGAAACAAGGTGATTGGATGCAGCTTGGAGATCTGAGGAGCGTCTAATTGAGAGAGAAGAGGAAGTTGTGAAGAGGCGTTTGAATGAGAGAAATAATTGAAAAGAGAAGTTAACCAAGCATATTTTTAACTAGTTTTTAATCCATGTAAAATGCACGGAAATTTTTTTGTTTTATAATTTAAGATTTTAGTATGTTTATCTAAAATCATGGCGTGAAAATTAGCTCGTCATTTAAAGTTTCTATAATCATATCGTGTATTAAGAATATTTTAAAATTGGCTTAGAGCATGTACAATGGTACATGGCTCTCCAACTAGCTCTCCACTCTCTCTCATTTATTCTCTCTCTTGAAGCTACTCTCAAGAACTATATCTAAAAACACCCAACAACAATAGAACTCTTTAAAGAGCTCTCCATTCAACTTTTCACTATTTGGTGATTCCCATGTCAATAAATTAACCTCATTTCATATTATGATCGAAGTTATATTAATAAAGTTATTCATGTAAATTAATATATAATTACAAAAAATGTAATCTTTTTCATAATTTATATAATGTAGATTTTTTTTTAAAAAAAATATTAATTTTGAATGCTAATATTTAATTTCATAAATTACAATATTATAGTAGATTTTGTATATGAAATATATCCAATATTAGGCTCATTTTATAGACAAAGAAAAATTATAATTGTTGGGATAATAATTATTACCATCTTTTTTTGTAATTTTTAGAAAAACATCATTAAATGGTTGCAAGAAGAAAAGAAAAATCTGGATTACACAAAGTAACCTTATGGTACTGTTGTTGCTAACCACGTGACATTAATGAGTTTTTTTTTCCGTTAAATCTCTTTTCATTAGGTTAAGTAACTGATACTTCACCCACCCAAATGACTCCAACCAAATTTTTCTCCCGCCAACCCTCACCCCCTTCCTTTTTAATGGCTGCCTCCCCCCTTTTTTTCCCACGCACGTTCTCTGTAGATTTCTTACTTCTCTCTCTTGTCATCTAATTGTGGTTGTGAAAATTCAGTGGTTGAAATAAGCTCCACTTCATGAGTTGGTGCCTCTGAAAAAGATTCTTGTGTGACCATATGTAACTGTGGTTGTGTGTTATACCCCTTAGTCTTTCACTTCTCCTATGAGGAACCAGCTTCTCTTTAGTTTTCTTAGGTTGTTTTTACTTCCTAGAACTCTCCTATGTGTTTGTTTCAATAGGATCGAGTTCCATATCATACCATTTCTCATCACAGACTAATGCCCTGGTCTAGCAACAAATCATTCAAAGGCTGGTTTTCAGGTTGTGTAACACTCAAAGTAGTTGGTTCAGGTTGTGTAACATTCATATCATTAGATTCAGGCAGTGTTGGTTCTTGTATATTTGTAGGCACTTTGTCTTTGTCTTTGTCTTTGTTTTGAGTCAAAGCTAGTTTTCTAGCAGCAACAACACATACAGCTGACTTAGATACTTCACCCAATCAAACAAATATTTCTCCCTTACATCTCAACCTATCTAACATAGTCATCAGGTCCTTGTCAGAATTAATCTCAAAATGCTTCATCTTAAACACATAATTAAAGGTTGGGTAAAGTGGAGTTTTAGGCATGGGAGCATTGTTAGTCCTGGCTAATTCCTCATACTCATTGATAAGGTCAATCCACATGACCTTATCAATATCATCAACAACTACATCTGTATCTACCCATTTATACTGAAACTTCAAGACAACCTTATCACCTATTCTGCATCACATACAAGCACAATTCAACAACCTTATTCACTGACATGGAATCAGAAAAAAAAACAAACAACAAAAGCGCATCACGTTACATCACTAAACCCTAAGAACTAGAATTCCAAAAGCCAACCATGTATATAGAGCAAATGCAAACAATGTACTTGGAAATTACAAATTTTTCTACTTCACACAGTCCCTACTTCACACAAAGTCAAATTACTAATTTTTCTACTTCACCCAGCTTAAAAAGAGTTTAAAACATCACATATATTTTGAATCCTAAAAATTGAAATTATGAAAACATCAAAATTCTCAAATTTGTTTACATACCTGCACCTACAATTATAGTCGAATGTGTGACAACAAGATATTTTCGTTGATGAACTAGTAGAATTTCCTCAACTCGTAATTTTTATCCACTTTCAGTTTTTGGAGCAATTTTTAGAATTTTTGAAATGAGTATGAAGAACTGAAGAAACGAAAAGAGTAGAAGTGAGAGAGGTTTAATGATCATGAGGGTATTGAGGGGAGAATATTGGGGGTAGGGTTAATAAATGCACGTGGTTAATATTGTGTTTGTTAATGATTAACCTAATTAAAAGAGATTTAACGAAAAAAAACTCATTAATGTCATGTGGTTAGCAACAACGAACGTAAGGTTACTTTGTGTAATCTGGATTTCAAGAATTCACCATGTAGATTTTTCCAAAACTGAGGACCACCACGTAGAATTTTCCAAAAATTTAGTAATTGCTATAGTATGTTTTGGTTTGTGGGGCCTACACTTGGAGATTCATTTCTCTTTTATCCCAAATGATATCTCCTCCAAGAGACACTTTGCAAAGTGTCTCCATGGAGATACACTCAAGACACACCCAAGAGCCCCATTGTTGGGTAAGAGGTAGCTCTCCGTTTTCTCTCTTCTTGGAGAACTAGTTGGAGAGCTAGTTGGAAAACCCCATTGTACATACTCTTATTGCACGTGCATTCAGTGATTGATGTAGTTAATATTATGGTAGAACACGTGATCAATCATATTTAAAAAGAGGTTGTCTAAAAAAGTCTTTGCTCTGCCTATTGCTGCACTTAGAGGCTTAGATAAAAAAAATAACAATTCACACCATTACTAGCACTTAATCATGCAACCACATTCATTCCCGCTTTTCGTAGTCCTCACCCCCACTCTGGTTGTAAATTGCACTGAAAACTTAAAAAGTTGACTAAAAGCTTTTAGATCGACCTTTTCAAATTGCACGGAAAATATTTTGTTTTAAAAATGTTAGATTTTAGAATGTTTCTCTTAAAATCATGGTGTGAATGTTAGCTTGTCATTTAGAGTTTTATGACCGTGAATTGAGAATATTTTAAAACTGACTCATAATGGTTCACGTAATCCGCCATTGTTGAAAAATAAAAGTTGATTGAAAAAGTCTTCACTCTGCCTAGTGCTTTCCAATAGAGGCTAAAATAAAATTACAATACGCACCATCACTGGCACTTAATCATGCAATCGCTTTTGTTCCCACTTCTCGCAGTCCTGCTTATCCCCATCTCTTGTTGTCTTACACAACTGAATTTCGATCGACCTAATTAGAAAATTTTAGATGAGCATGGTTCTAAACTTAAAATTATGGTACTAATACATTGTATATGTTTTAATTGGAATAAAAATAATGCAATGTTTTTAAAATTTTAAAAAAATCTCCTACTTTTATGAATGTGCTAAGTAACGAATCATTTAGTAATGTGGAGTTGATGAGTTTTTTTCCCTTTAGAACATTTATTTGGTTAGTAATACAATCTCCCTATTCGATACTCCATATAATTTCCTCTATAATCGGTCACTACTTCATTTTTTACATAAATTAAAAAAACCATTGAGATTTCACAACAAACAACCAAAGCTTCATTTTCTTCTTTATTTTCTACATACAAATGATGCCATTAAAATTAATTTCTGAAATCCACTTAGATTTATTTGTCAAATAATTATCCAAATAACTGGTCCACAAAAACTTTATTGAATGGTCCAAATGAGAACCAAGCCTAAAATGAGAACATAGAATCAATTAAGGCCCTTAGATCATTACAATTGAATGGTCTAGATGCTTCTCGCGTCATTAATGATTTTTTTTCGTAATAGCCACTTCACAAACTGGTTCCCAATTTCTTTACTTTTCAGCGATTTTATTTACTTTGTGATTGATTTCATCTACTTTTATTAATCACCTATTCCATGGAAGAGACGATGATTATTATATAATTGGTGAAACAATAACTGCAATTTACGGTGATTTATGTATTTTTGAAGAACGAACCTCTTCAACAATTACAATTAGCTATGTGCTATAGGTTTCCAAATCTTTTACAAATCCAGGTTTAAACCACATACATATAATTCTGACAATATAATAACTTTCACTTTGAAATTACAAAAACACATTAAATCTAACAAAATAATTAATGAGTTTCAAATTTTTTTCGATAAATATTATTTTTGTACTTTGGCACAGCTAAGGACACTATTGTTCTCCCTACATCTTATAATAACTTCACCATCTTTTTTTACCCCACTAAGCCATTACTTACATGCTTCATCGTATCAGTTGTACTCAACATCTAGATCTTTTATAGTTACAAGATTGATACACACACCTGACTAAAAACATATACTTCCTTCGTTAGTGTTACACTTACCATTTCAGGCCATTTCAAATAAGTCTTCATTATATTACTTTTATTTGGCATGAATTCTCTCTATCTCTCTCTTCATCATGAGCCCCTCTCTATTTTTATCTGTATCTCTCTCCTATATGCTCAAAAAACTTATCTAAAACATATTTTTAAAACATATAGTTCCTGCCTACTCATGGAAAAGCGGACAGGCCTATTTGCTCTCTTTCTTTCTTCCTATTGCAGTCTCCCTGTGTACTAACCAACCCAAACTTTTTGCAAAATATGCAACTAAGTGGTCCAGAAAAAATAGCTTGCATGCAATATAAAATCTAAATATGTATTAGATTCACTAACTCACTGAAACAATGGGAAGATCAAAGTTGTAGACAATAGTTATATAACAGTGCAAATTGAGTATTGATAACGAACATCACCGAGTATCCTCGTTTCACAAGTCAGTCTAATGGCTCTAATAAATCACTTCCCTATTTTTACATCTTTTGACAAACATGATATGGTCATTAACTTTATAGTAAATTCTTTTAACATTCTCTAAAGTCGTTAATCTCCTCTATCAAGAGAACAGGGGAATATAGACCAAGTCGAGCAATTCGAGAATTAAAGTGTGATTAGGATAGCACCAAAATCAATTTATACATTGTTTTGAATCAGTATATTTTCCCTTTATGCGTTATTTCCAATTCCATATTTAATACCATTATTAGCTATCTATTAGACTAATGGTACTATAAGAAAAATCAGTATCCTTTTGTGCAATCCAATGAATTGAACATTTATTAGATAGATTTATATGTGTGTTTAATGATTGGGTTGTAACATTTATTAGCTTTGGGCCCTTATCCATTGTATATGCTAGGAGTAACTTAGGCCCATGTATGCTTTGCTTTGTAATTCATTAGGGCTGTACATAACAAAAGGCAGAACACAAGGAATACACAATCATACAAAATATTCAAAACTCCACAATCACTTGCAGCCACCGTACCCACCGTGACATGGTATAAGAGCCAGGCCCACAGATGGGTCCGTTAATTTACTCTGGGCCAATTGAAAAAGGGACCTCACATGTGAGGGGGAGTGTTGAAGCCATTATGTATAGCGCACACCACATGTGAGTGTCCCACATTGATTAAAGAAGAGAGATGAGTTCACTTTATAATGCAAAGGGACTACTCCCCTTATTGCCATATGGTTTTAAGGTGGAACCTCCTTTGTCTTGTGAAGTGGACTCTCTCTCCTTGTGATGGGTGCGGCCCAGGCCCATATTTAACATGGTATCAGAGCCGGAACGCTAACCGGAGCTCGTCGGATTTTTCTCTTCATCTCGCCGGAATTCTCGCATCACCCGCGTGACTCGCTAGAATTCGTTTGCAGCGATGGGGGATGAAAAGAAAGTTATCAAGGGTGCGAAGAACGAATGGACTGTGACCTCTTCGTCGCCCTATTTTCTGGGATCCGGGGATCAGCCCGGATACATGATTACTCATGTTGTCTTCACTGGAGAAAACTACGTGAGTTGGGCGAGAGCGATGATTCTCTCGCTTCGCGCAAGGCGCAAATATGGATCCGTAGATGGCACGATTCCAAAACCGAGCGAATCTGTCGGTCTTCTTGACTGGGACACGGTCCATTCCATGATCGTGTCATGGATGCTGCGAAGCATGGAGCCCAAAATCGCAGCCACTATCCCTTTGCACGAAAACGCGAAGGACTTATGGGACTACCTTGAGCGTAGGTTTTGTGTCGCGAACGGACCGTGCATACAACAAATCAAGGCGGCTATTACGGATTGCAAACAAACCGATACTATGACCATTGATGCGTATTATACGAAACTTATGGGACTTTATGATGAATTGGCACGGTTGAAACCGTTGCCCGCTTGTGAGTGTAAGAAGTGTGAATGCGGGATGGCTTTGAAGTTGTCAAAAGACCGCGATGATGAGATATTTCATCAATTTCTGATTGGTTTAGATAGCAAGAGCTATGGTGCCGTGAGGACTAATTTACTTTCCCAACAACCTTTGGGAGACATTAACCGAGCCTATCAATCGCTCGTGCAAGAAGAGCAATCTCGCTCCTTGGCGAGTGGGCGAACTGCTCGTGAAAATGTTCATGCCTTCTATACGCAATCTGAGCGTGTGCGAGGGAAATTCGAGCGAGTTGACAAGAGCAAACTGACATGCTCTCATTGCAAACGAAAAGGGAACGAGATTGGCACGTGTTTCAAAATACACGGCAATCCTGCCTGGTATGAGGAAGGCATCCGAGCTCGCCAAGCAGCTCGTGCTGATGGAGCTGTTGCTGGGTCTTCGACTCGGTCTGATGGAGCTGCTGCTGCTGCTGGGTCCTCGTCGACTACTGGAGGCCCACATTCGAGTACTGGGCCGCGTGCTGTAGGGGGGCGCGAGCCCATGTTGTTCATGATGGGGTGTTTAATTCACCCGATGGGAGTGGTACTCCACTCGCTCCTCTGACTCCCGAGCAAGTGCAGGCTCTTATGAGTCTCATTAATTACAAAGAACAAAATAATACTGAGCGTATGACAGGTGAGAACCGTAACACGGAATGGATTATAGAAACGGGGGCTTCACATCATATTATTGGCACGCTCTCTACTTTGAGCAGTGTGCGTGATGTTGAAGGACGCCCAGTTGGCCATCCCGATGGGAATTCAGTTGTTGCTACAAAACAGGGGGATGTATACCTCACAGATTGTCTTGTTTTACGCGATGTGTTATTTGTTCCTGCATTTCATTGCAATTTAATCTCTGTATTGCACTTGGTGTCTGATAATTGTTGTACTATCCAATTCACTCCTTCTTTGTGTGCTATACAGGACCGACCTTCAGGGACTCTGATTGGAGCAGGTGAACGGCGAGGGGGGCTTTACTACTTCCGCAAGGTGGCTGTGGTGCAAGCAGTTGGTGTCCCTGGCATGAGTGAGTTTGACTTATGGCATCAAAGGTTAGGTCATCCTTCGGAGAGAGTTGTGAAGATGCTTCCTGCCATTTGATCTAGTACTTCTAGGAAGAAATTGAATAACATATGTGATGTTTGTCCTATGGCAAAACAAATACGTGATAGTTTTCCCGTTAGTTTGAATAAAGCTAGTCGTTTGTTTGAATTGATACATTGTGACTTATGGGGACCATATAGTGTTTCTTCCTCTTGTGGAGCTATTTATTTCCTGACTATTGTTGATGATTACTGTCGTGCTGTGTGGGTGTATTTATTACAAAATAAAACTGAATTTCATCACTATTTTCTCTCTTTCTTTGCCATGATAGCCCGTCAATTTAAAACCACTGTTAAGATTGTTAGGAGTGATAATGGGACTGAGTTTAATTGTATGCATGACTTCTTTCAACAAAGTGGCATTCTCTTTCAAACTTCTTGCACGGGGACACCTGAACAAAATGGGAGAGTTGAGAGAAAACACCAACATATCTTAAATGTGAGTAGAGCTTTGATGTTTCAGGCTAATCTGCCTATTGATTTTTGGGGTGAGTGTGTTCTCACTGTCGTGCATTTGATTAATCGTACTCCTTCTGGTGTTTTGGGGAATAAAACACCTTATGAGATGATATTTGGGCATGCTCCTGATTTTGATCTTTTACGTGTTTTTGGGTGCTTGTGCTTTGCTCATAATCAAAAGGCAAAACGAGATAAGTTTGCCCCTTGGAGTCGTAAATGTGTGTTTCTTGGGTATTCTACGGGAAAGAATGGGTGGAAAGTTTATGACTTGGAGACCGGAGATACCTTTGTGTCCCGAGATGTTCAATTGTTTGAGAATTTTTTTCCCTACATTACTACTCCTTCTCCCTCTTCTTCTCTTCCCTCTACATCAAATGATCCTTTCTCCCTTGTCTCGGATGATCCAAATACCTTGCCAAACATAATTTCCAGCCCCACTGACTCCCCTGGCCCAAATGACTTTCCTGGCCCACATTCCCAGTCCAGCCCCGCGTCAGTCGACGCTTCTCCCACATGTGAACCCGCGTTTGGCCCAGCGTCTGGCCTAACTCCTCCCTTGCACGCGTCTGACCCAGCGTGTTCTTTGCCCGCGTCTGGCCCAGCGCTTGCTGCTGACATTGGGATGTCTGCTCTTTCCTCCCCTGAGCTCTCTAGTGATGCTTCTGAGGCCCCATCTTGTGAGGCTACTTTTCCTACCTCGCCTCCTATGGGTCGGGGCCATCGTGACAAACAAAGGAGTGTATTGTTGAAAGATTATTTGGTGAATTTTGTGGATGTTGCAAGCCCCTCTCCAGGTTCATTACATACTCCTAGTCCCTCAGGTACTACTCCTTACTCTATAGCTCAGGTTGTGAATTGTGATAATTTTTCTCTCTGTCATCGTGCTTTCCTTGCTACAGTTGATGAGGGCATTGAGCCCACCAATTTTAAACAGGCTATGGAGTATTCTGGGTGGAGGGAGGCTATGCAGAAAGAAATCAGTGCCTTGGAAGATAATCTGACTTGAGTTATGACTACTCTTCCTCCTGGGAAGAAAGCTCTTGGTTGTAAGTGGGTGTACAAAATCAAATATCACTCTGATGGTAGTGTTGAGCGTCTCAAAGCTCGCTTGGTTATTTTGGGTAATCATTAGGTGGAGGGGATATATTACAATGAGACTTTTGCCCCTGTGGCTAAGGTGGTCACTGTTCGGGTGTTTCTTGTTGTAGCTGCCGCTCATAATTGGGAAGTTCATCAGATGGATGTTCATAACGCTATTCTTCATGGTGATCTTGATGAAGTGGTGTATATGAAGCTTCCTCCTGATTTCTCTTTTAGTCACCATGGTCAGGTTTGTAAGCTACAAAAGTCTCTCTATGGTCTTCGCCAGGCTCCTCGTTGTTGGTTTGCCAAACTTGCCGCTTCACTGTGTCAGTATGGGTTCTCTCATTCTTATTCTGATTACTCTCTCTTCACTTATTGTCGTGGCTCTGTTCGGTTGAATGTGCTTGTGTATGTTGATGACCTCATCATTTCTGGTAATGATCCCGCTGCTTTATCTTCTTTTAAAGCTTATCTTGGTGAGTGCTTTCGTATGAAGGATCTTGGTCTCTTGAAATACTTTCTTGGCATTGAGGTTGCTCGTGGGCCTGATGGCTTCTTTCTGTCACAACGTAAATATTATTTCTGAGACTGGTCTCTTGGGTGCTAAACCTGCTGACACCCCTTTAGAGCAGAATCACAACTTGGCCCGTGCCGAGGGCCCTCTTTATTCGGATATTGCTCAATATAGGCGACTTATGGGTCGTCTCATATACTTAGCTTTCACTCGTCCTGATTTGGCTTATGTTGTCCATGTTCTTGCTCAGTTCATGCATGAGCCTCGTTAACAGCATTGGGAAGCTGTGCTTCGGGTTGTTCGATATTTAAAAGGGTTCCCTGGCCAAGGCATTGTTTTGTCTTCTTCTTGTGATTTACATGTGAGTGTCTGGTGTGATTCTGATTGGTCCAGTTATCCCCTGACTCGTCGTTCCGTTACTGGTTGGATGATGTTCCTTGGTTTGTCTCCTATCTCTTGGAAGACTCGCAAACAACACACCGTCTCTCGTTCTTCTGCTGAAGCTGAATATCGTTATATGGCCGATGTGACGGTTGAACTTAAGTGGCTACGTGCTCTTCTTTGTAGCCTTGGAGTCTCTGACTCCGATGCTTGTTCTCTTTATTGTGACAGTAAGTCTGCTCTCTACATTGCTCAAAATCCCGTGTTTCATGAACGTACCAAACACATTGAGGTCGATTGCCATTATGTTCGCGATGTCATTCAAGCAGGCCTTCTTGCTACTTCTCATGTTTCTACTACGGAGCAACTCGCGGATTTATTTACTAAGGCCCTTGGTACTCGACAATTTATGTATTTACTTGGCAAATTGGGCATTAGTAATCCCCATGCTCCAACTTGAGGGGGGGTGTTGGATTATATGTGTGTTTAATGATTGGGTTGTAACATTTATTAGCTTTGGGCCCTTATCCTTTGTATATGTTAGGAGTAACTTAGTCCCATGTATGCTTTGCTTTGTAATTCATTAGGGCTGTACATAACAAAAGGCAGGACACATGGAATACACAATCATACAAAATATTCAAAACTCCACAATCACTTGCAGCCACCGTACCCACCGTGACAGCTATCTGTTAGACTAATGGTACTATAAGAAAAATCAGCATCCTTTTGTGCAATCCAATGAATTTAACATTTATTAGATAGATTTATATATATTAGAAGAAAGCACAATGCAGTGTTCTTGTTGTGAGGCAAGCTTCAAGGCAGAATGTGGGGAAAATTTAGGAAAGAAACAGCCAATTTTCTACTCAACCACTCTTTCCCTTGCAAGGAAGCAGGGGTTTACCACACAATCATGACGAGGATGTGCTCATAAGCTACAACCTGCAGGAAAGATATATAAAAGAATTTACATGGACTTGAGGTAAAGATTTTAGCTTTCTAAGACCTACTGCCTGTTGACCAATCAGATGACATGGTGAGGTCTATTGCCTAAGATCTTATGCTTGCAGATGGGCGTAGCTGTAAACTAAATAAAATCTGATATTCATTGACAAAACTGGTAACTGTAGCATCCTTTGTCAGATCTATGGGACTGAAGCATATGCAAGAATGAATAGCATAAAACGTCACTTAATATAGCCAAAACAAGCAGTAGCAGATGTAATTTGTCTTTCCCCTCACATACAGTCCATAAAGGCAGAAATGCAGCTAATGGCAATAAGAATTCATAAAATAGATGATGTCACACTTCTCTGAACGAAACAAAGTTCAACGAATCAACTGATGGAATATTTAGGCGAAAATTAGTAGTTTGGGATGAGGTATATTTGAGTATGATGTGGCAAAAGATGTTTTATAGTGGAGGAAATTTCACCACTCTTATTATATGTCACGACTTGCAAACTACATCCCATATTTATACTAGATAGTGTCGGTGTTCTTCAACCGACATTACAACATCTAAGCTTTTCGACCCAATTCTATAACATTTTAGTCCTTAGTATTTTTTTTCTAGATTAATCTATTCTACATCTTTCTGGACAATTTAGATTTTTATACATTACAAGATTTTTTAAAAGATTTTTTAGATTAATATTATTTTAACACTCCCCCTCAATCTGAAAAATCTTGTACTCCAAGTTGTGTTTAGAAATATATGCATTTTCCGTTGGAATTGCTTTTGTGAAGATATCCGCAAGTTGCTCCCCCGTCTTGCAGAATTGTAGCCTGATCTCTTGTTTGTCGACTAGCTCACAAATGAAATGGTATCGTATCTCAATGTGCTTCGTGCGGCTGTGAAAGACTGGATTTTTCGTCATGGCTATTGCAGACATGTTGTCACCAAAGTTGTTAAAATCGAGATTCTAGTTTGAATCGGAAAAGACCTTTAGAATCGAATGTTAAAATCGAATCGTAGAATCGTAAGATTCTACAAACACGTATAATCAAGATATTGCACTTAATCTTCATTGAATATGCTAAAATTATAAGTTAAAAGACCTAAAAATTAGAAAAAATAATTCATTGCTCCAAGGTCGGTCATTTCATACTCCTTCATCATTGTCTTCTTGAAGTTTTCGATCATCCTTGAATTTGTGCCCGTATAGATTAGATCATCTACATAGAGGCATAGGATGAGAAATTCTTTCCCTTGAGTCTTGATGTAGAGTGATGGCTCACTTGGGTTTTTTGTAAACCCATTTTGAAGTAGGTAGCCATCTATTTTGCTATTCCAGGCTCGGGGAGCTTGTTTTAGCCCGTAAAGAGCTTTTCGAAGGCGATATACTTTATCTTCTTGGCCTTCGATGATGTAACCTTGAGGTTGCTCGACATATACTTCTTCTTCGAGCTCCCAGTTAAGAAATGCCGACTTGACATCTAATTGGAAAACTAGTAACTTGAGTTGTGCAAAGAAGTGCAAGGACCGACTCGATAGTCTCCATGCGGACAACGGGAGCATATGTCTCGTTAAAGTCAATTCTTGGTTGTTGATAGTAGCCTTTTGCAACGAGACGTGCCTTGTATGTTTGGATGGAGCCATCTTCATTGTGTACTTGACTTTGTAGACCCATTTGAGGCCGATAATATCTTTTTCTTCAGGTTTGTCAACTAGCTCCCATGTGTTGTTCTTCTCGATCATTTTGATTTCTTCATTCATGGCCTCGACCCATTTATCTTCTCGTGTTGCTTCCTGAAATCTTTGTGGTTCGCTAGTGAAGAGAGCCATGATAGCTTGGTTGCACTGGAAATTCTCCAAGTAGCTTGGTGGTCGCCGATCTCTTTGTGAATGTCGCACTACTGGAGCTGAGCTTTGAGAGCTTGATCCTGATGTTGGACTCACCGATCTTGAGGATGTTGTTGGAGATCTCGATGATGAAGGACTGGATGATGGATGCGTTGTTGGATGAGTCGGACCTTCATCTTCACTTGGGCTTGGTGGAATAAGATCTCCTTCACGTGGTTGAGATTCCTTCTCCGTCTACGTCCATTGTGCTCCTTCATCGAAGATGACATCTCTTGAGATGATTAACTTCTTGGATTCAGCCGATAGAGACGATATCCTTTAGATTCGTCACTGTATCCAATGAAGATACATTTTTCTCCTTTTCCATTGAGCTTTTCCCGATTTTCTTTCGGTATGTGGGAATATGCGATGCACTCGAATACTTTGAGGTGCTCCACTCTTGGCTTTCTCTTATGCCAAGCTTCATAGGGTGTCCTACCCTTTACTGCTTTCGTGGGAGACCTATTCGGAATATACAACCGATGTATGGACAGGCTTCGGCCCAAAAATATTTTAGCAAATTCTTAGCTTGCATCATACTACGGGCCATTTCAAGAATTGTTCTATTTTTTCCTTTCCGCAACACCATTTTGTTGAGGTGTGCGTCTTACTGTTAATTCTCTTTTGATCCCATGCTCCTTACAGAAGATGTTGAATTCTTTACTTGTAAATTCTCCCCCACGATCTGTTCTCAGAATTTTTATAGAATGCCCACTTTGTTTTTATGTGAGGGCTTTAAATTGCATGAAGTGGGAAAATGCTTCTGACTTTTGCTCCAAAATATAGACCCACATCATGCGAGAGAAATCATCGACAAATAATAGAAAATATCTTTTTCTCCCAAGAGTCGGATTTTTGGTAGGGCCCCATATATCTGCGTGAACGAGCTCTAATGGAGCTCTAGCCCTCCAAGATGAAGTGGGGAATGGCAATCTATGCATTTTGCCATATATACAGCCCTCATAAATTTTTCTTTCATTAGTTATAGGTGGAAGCCCAATCACCATTTCTTTTTGTTTTAACAGTTTTAAACTATTAAAATTTAGATGCCCGAATCTTAAATGCCACAATGTGGACTCATCCACTATAGAACTCAGGGCAACATTATGCTCCAATTGCATTCTTAACGGGAATATTTTATTAGGAGCCATTTGAGTAGTGGTAATTAATTTCCCTTTTTTTATCAAATATGATGCAGTTATTAGCATCAAATTTCACCATGTAGCCCCTTTGGATAAGTTGGCCCACACTTAACAAATTTTGTGCAAGCCCGGGGACATAGAAAACATCATAAATAAATTTAGACGAGCCGTTTTTGGTTCTAACGGCTATTGTCCCCTTGCCAGCAATCCCTTGGTTGCTTCCATCACCAAGAGTAATTTGAGTCTTTATATTTTCATCCAGACTGACAAATGAATTTTTATTGCCAGTCATGTGGTTAGAACAACCACTATCGATATACCATATATCATTTAACTCTTGGTGAGCATTTAAACAGGTATAAAATAATTGATCTCTAGGCTCCTTATTTTCCGTAAAATTGGCCTCTTCCTTTTGCTGGAACCAACAATCTTTTCAAAATGAGTGTACTTTTTGCATCTTTTACACTTATACCGGCAATCTTGTGTATTATGGCCATTTTTCTTAAATAAATTACAATAGGAGCCAGATTGATTATTTTCTCGAGTTCCTTGATTTTTATAACTTTCTCTCTCCCGGCCACGGTTATATGATGTTCCTCCTTTTTGGAAAGTTTTACCGTAGCCATTTTTATTTTTATTTTCTCCATTATTAGAGAATTTTAATTTAGCCTGAAAAGCTTGTTCTAGTGGCTGCTCTGTAAATCAACGCATTCTATCTTCATGTGCAAGAAGGGAGCCCATTAATTCAGTTAAACTTAATTTAGATAAGTCTTTATTGGACTCCTCTATAGCAGCCACTATATGATCATAATTTTTGGGGAGACTTCTTAATATTTTCCGAATTACTTGAACATCTTCAACTTTATCTCCATTAGTTCGAATTTGATTTATAATATTTGTTACCCGACTAAAAATTCTTGAATTGTTTCATTTTCGGTCATCAATAAATTATCAAAGTCTCTCCATAAAGATTGGAGTTTGAAGAGTATTACCTTTTCGGAGCCCCTATATTTTGTCTCCAGGATACTCCAAGCCTCCTTGGCCATTGTAGCAGCCATAATAGTAGGGAGGATTGTTTCATCTACTGTAATACCCCTCATGATTGCTTTAAAGGGAGTTAGCAGGCTACTCATTCCAACAAGATGCATCGTTTTTTTAGGGAGCTCATTTCCTTGGTTACTCCATAGTTGAGCGTGCTTGGCTGGGAGTAATCTAGGGATGGGTGACCTCCTGGGAAGTTTCTCAGGGTGCACATGAGTGAGGACAAAATGCACCTAAGAACTTGTGTTGGTCATTGAGGACAGGTTGTTAGCCTTCGATGCGCATTGGTGACGATATACTCGACTCGTATGGGTCGGGGTGTTACAAATGGTATCGGAGGAACCCTGCAACCACATGTTGGGACGACCCTAAGGCCGTAAGGCCGAATATTAGGAGTCCTCAGGCGCCTAGTGGAGGAGGATTCTGGGGCTGCATTGTCATAAGGAGCGAACCAGAGGTCGTCAGACCGAATATCTAGAGTCTCCGGCGATCAGTCTTCAGGCTGGGCGACCCACAGGTCGTATGCCGAATATGTGGAGTCCTCAGGCGCAACAAGGGCGTTGCTGTTCTCAAGTGAAGGTGTATGTAATACCCCTCATGATTGTTTTAAAGGGAGTTAGTAGGCTACTCATTCCAACAAGATGCATCTTTCTTTTAGGGAGCTCATTTCCTTGGTTACTCCATAGTTAAGCGTGCTTGGCTGGGAGTAGTCCAGGGATGGGTGACCTCCTGGGAAATTTCTCAGGGTGCGCATGAGTGGGGACAAAATGCACCGGAAGAACTTGTGTTGGTCATTGAGGACAGTTGTTAGCCTTCGATGCGCATTGGTGACGATATACTCGACTCCGTATGGGTCGTGGTGTTACATCTACTCCCCGATATATTAAGGATAGGCCATAATTATCCCTTATCCTATTTTGTTTATATTGCTTTCGTCGTGTTTCATCCCAAGTAGCTTCTTGGCTTAGATCATTTGGTTGTTCATAACCATTTTGTACTAACTCCCACAAATCTTGTGAGATAAATATGGATTTTATTTGGATAGACCATTGTTGATATTTTTCGCCCTTAAATATGGGTACCCAATTTATTTAGGGATAGTTAAATGTGTTTGAAGTTGAAGTGTTTGGGGAAGCCATTTTAATTTATATGGTGTTTGGTTTTTATTTAAGGGAATTGGTTTATTTTGTGTTTGGTGTATTATATTTATGGGAGTATGGTATTGTAATGGAGGGTTTAGGATTAATATGGCTCTAATACCACTGATGGAATATTTAGGTGGAAGTTAGTAGTTTGGGAATGTTGAGTTTTATGTTTTGTGAGGTATGTTTGAGTATGATGTGGCAAAAGATGTTTTGTAGTGGAGGTAATTTCATCACTCTTATTATATGTCAAGACTTGCAAACTACATCCCATATTTATACTAGCTAGTGTCGGTGTTCTTCAACCGACATTACAACATCTAAGCTTTTCTAGATTCATCTAAGCTTTTCTACCCAATTCTATAACATGTTAGTCCTTGGTATTTTTTTCTAGATTAATCTATTCTACATCTTTCTGGCAATTTAGATTTTTATATATTACAAGATTTTTTAAAGATTTTTTAGATTAATATTATTTTAACATCAACTACAGGTTACAACATGTTTCAGCAACTTGATCATCATTTATAAGAGAATGTCATAAAAAACATGATTATATAAATCAGTTGAGTTCGAATGGCTCCAAGTAGGATGATAATAGGGGAACACCATTATTCACTTGGGTGCTTTTAACACGTTATCTATTTTCATATCAACCAAAACATTTCATAATCCTTATGGTTAGCAGGCAGAAAAATAATTTATAATGAAGATTTCTGTTTTTCCAAAAAAAGTAATTAATAGAAAAAGGATCTGCCAGTTTATTCAATCTATTGGTATGATTTTTCTCTTGAATGGGTTATCTTTGCCCTATTTTATAACAATGATATCACTTAAGACTTACATAGAATGATCTTGAATCCTAACATTCTATGATTTTTTATTTCCATGTATAGAAAACCTACAAACTTTAAGAACCATCCAAAGATTGAAATTGATCACATTAGTTTGGACCATAGGACCATAAGTTTCTACTCATCGAATCAAGATCTTCCCAATCATAAGAATGTCTTCCTCATTAACCTTTGCCTTTTGGCTTGCAGTTTATGGAAATTCTGTGTGTCCAGAAGAACATCTTCAGCATCCTTGAGCATAAGAAGGTTCTCCAAACATAAACGCACATTTCTTATCCTAGGGAAACCAGGGAGCTGCACATCTGTAAACTCCATAGTTTCAAAGTCCAAAGAAACAACCTTATAATTGATGCATCTCAACAACAATTGCTTTCTGTTCTTCAAGTAAAAACTAGGTGTTGGAACACAAGGTGACACTCAAGAAAGGGGGCCGGGGGGGTTGAATTGAGTGGCTAAATCTAATCGATTTTCGCAAAAACACCCTTATGGCACAGTGTCGTGCACTGTGTTATTCACTCGTAAAATCTCCGATTTATGTTTTTGCTCAACCGAAAATGAATCAAACAATAAAACAATGAAATCAAATAATAAAACACTGGAATTTAACGTGGTTCAATCTCACCTCTGAGATCTACGTCCACACAAACTACTCTTTTATTATTTGAATAGTAAAATATCAAACTCTTGATACAATTCGATTCCCCCACTACTAACTCTAGTAGTGCTCCCCAACACTTAACCCTAAGTGTTGCTACTCTCCTATAATATAAGAATTACAGAAAGAAAGATTCCTCAAAGACGTGCTTCTTATTCAAGCAATTAGAGGATCGTTACAAGCTTTGTTTAGAAACCTTAACTTACTAGAACTCTGTGCCGTACACTGTGCTCTGGGAGTCCGTTTTCAGCTCTTAAAATCTTTATCTCTCCCAATCTAAAAACGTGTTTTGCTATAATGATTTCTATCCCTTATATAATTCAATCAACTGAATAAGAATCCTTCTCCAAAATGTATTATCTTTTTGAACAATTTTTATTCCTAAAATAAAGGGATATAATTCTTTTCCTATTCAAAATCCAATTTTATCTTTTATAAAAACTGATTTTTTCTTTTCCTTATAAGATAAGAATTCCTCCATATCTTATGCCAACTATTAATCATATTTTAAATCAATTTTTATCCAAAAATCTTTATCAAAATCGTTTTCTTTAAAAATCAGTTTTTCTTTTTATAAAACTTTTTATCCGAAAATCTTTACAATAAATATTTTCCTTTCAAAACTAATTTTCGAAATTAAAAACTCCCCTTTTTATATTCTTTAAATATAGACACATGAAATTAATATAATTACCTATTTTCTTAACTCTAAGAAAATAGTTAACCATCCTAATTTCATATTTCTAATTTAGCACAAAGTTCCAATACGTTAATTACATTGCATAAACATGACTAAGAACATAACTAGACCTAAGGTTCCATATCTTCAAGTTCTTGATCTTTCATGAACATCCAATCTTGATAGCTTTCTTAGATCACTGTTACATACATACATGTTATAGCATAAAGCGTTCATCATCATCAAAATAACATTGACTTAGAGTCACAACAAATTCCCCCTTTTTGATGATGACAAACAAATAATACTTCCCCCTCAAAATATGCACCATTAATCACATTAGGGAAAAATAACTCAACATCATTCACAAGTAACATGGTAACCAAGATAACCAATTCATTAGTCTAAGTATTATACCCATCTTCCCCCTTTTGACATTATAAAAAAGCAGGCCCGTTCCCGATATTTTGGAGGCCCTGGTCGAACTAAAAAATACGGGCCCTCCCCAATCTCAATTTCTATTCTCTACATATATTGATTTAGAGATATTAATGGTCAAAGTTCTGCTGAATATGACTATTTTTTAACTGCTCATGAAATCTGGATTTATTTTAGCTTATATTTTTTATAATATACCTAGTGCATTGATGGTTATCTTTTTATAACATGTCTTCCTAAACTAAGTCATATCTTGCTTCTTAAATTTATCACGTCATCCTCATCATCAAGTTATCAGTTGGAGTCTGGGTTTGGATTACGAAATTGTGTAAGTGATTTGGCCTTTTGGATTACTTCTTTAATATGTTCCTGGGTTTGAAATGTGAAAAAATAAAAGGCAATAACATAACCCTTCCGTTTTTTAACAGTTTTACTTTTACATTTGATTTTACAAATGCACTACTTTATAAACCTCTAATATCTTTAACTATCTTACTTTGTCGATTCGTACAATTTATGTAAAATAGAATATATATATTAATAACATTTGTTCTTATATATTAGTAACTTTATAGTCGAAGTGCGGTAAAAATGAACAATGTAAACGTAAAAAGAGTACAACTATATAAAGTCGAGAGGTATGAAATAGCAAAAGGAAACATAGTTACTTTATATGAGAAGGAAAGAAAACTCACTTAAGATTAGGTAGTTTTTTTAAAATCATTGAAAACAAAAGAAAACCAAAATAGGAAGTTATTTCAAAATCATTGAAAACAAAGAAAATCCAAAAAGGAAAATAATAAAAAGCTGAAAAAATTAAAAAAGGTCATAGGTGGGATTCGACCCTTGGACGGAGAGATGCAGTGGAGTGATAGTAAACCAAGGAGCCAAAGCTTTGTTCTACATATATGATGCGTGCACCTTTCATTTATTCTCAAACAGCAGATTGGAAATCATCAATATGGGCCTTTTCTCCCTGGGCCCTGGGCGGGCGCCCCTCCTGCCCAGGCTCAGGGATGGGCCTGTCAAAAAGGAGAACATCAACATGTTTCGCGAGTCAAAGTGATATATAGTCAGCAAAATAATGCAAGTAGCTCAAGCAATAAATACTAAGGATGCTGGTGCTATGTCATAATCCAACTCACAATCCGAAGTCATTAAGCAAAAAATAATCCAACTCACAATCCGAAATTATGAAGCAAGAAATAATCATGAAGGATCATGACTGATAGCTAAGAAAGTAACATAAAGAAAAGTAATGCAAGCTTGAAGATTTGAAATGGCAATTGGCTCAACAAGTGCTTAAACCTTTCTTTAAAGATTTTCAACTTCCGCAAATAAGCATCATAGGACTTTCTTCACTGTGGCACTGTGTGTGTTTCTGTGCCAGTGAACAATCTATTCCCTTCCAAATATAACTAATCTTCGGAATACTGGAATCCAAAATGATGATCTTCAAAACTTTGATAATTTTCTTCACATTTGAATTGAACTCTAGGACTTATCTAAAATAAGTGTCTTACTTTTTTTTTTCTTTTCTTTTCTTTTCTTTTCTTTTCTTTCTTTTTTTTTATGAAGGAAAAGCAGACCATACAATATTACCAGAGTCAATCAATAAGAGATCAAAGATAATAAGTTAATTCGGACCTCATTTTCTTTTTGATGCATCTCCTGGCACTGTGCCTTGCACAGTGTGAATCAGTACCTTTCATTCTTTCACGTATTTGTGTTTCATTCCAACCTTTTCATGTTCCCCCTTAACTGATGCGTCTTTTTCTTCCATCATCTTATCAAGATGTTCTTTCCCCATAGATTATCATGAATCAAGATTAAAAGCACTTGTTGAACTTTGGAAAATGGGTAAGGAAAAGAAGGATAATAATAGGGAAATGAAGATAAGATGAGACATATGAAAGAAAGAAATAATGAGGCACAAATGTCAAACTCATAAATAGAAAATCAGAATATCGGGCTAAAGATCAAGCTTGCCATAGGAGAAAGAATTAACATTTCATAGCTCAATAATTCGGTAACTTAGGATTATAAAAGCCAAATTAGTTCGGCAACTTAGGATCATGACATTAGGACAGCATCATTAGACCATTACGAGTCCTTTTTATATCACGTAGACCTTTACTCACAAAGCTTCACAAAGACATGCATCAACACTCTAATTAACATATTTAAAGGAGGACAACAAGCATAATACTCAACTAATTTCCAGAAATTAACCCCAAAGCCATAAATTATCTTGTAAAATATTCATGCATGAAATTCAACAAAATTACTTTGATCACACAATTGTGGTATGCTTAACAAACTGTTTTTCAAACCACTTACCAACATCACATTCTCTATGGAGTGTGTTAGGGATTTGCCGACGTTTCAAATACCAATTATTTATCCCTTTTTGTTATCGCCAAATGTAACACACCCTCCATGGTAGGCTACTAGTGAGAGGAATTGAGATTTATCACTAGTCATATGTCTTGAGCAGCCACTGTCGAGATACCATAGGCTGCTTCCTCTCACGTTTGCCTGCAAAAAGATCACTTGTTAATTTTAGGAACCCAAATCTGTTTGGGTCCCTTTTTCTTTCGTTGAGCTTCTAATAAGTCTTTTCTAACCCATATTTGAGTTACATACTTTACATGTTTTGCAACACTCTTTTTCTTGACATTACAATTATCCATAAGATGTCCATTCTTTCCACAGAAGTTGCAAATCAAATATTCAGGTAGATCGACATATTTTCTTTTACGAAAGTCTCTTTCAAAATTTTTGGCACCGTGTCGTACACTGTGTTGCTGACCTGTATATCCCAAACCAGTTTTGTTTTGGTTGTTAGTTGTACTAGACAAATAATCGAGAGCTTTTAGACCATACGACCACTTTTCATACATTTTTCGAGCAATAGTCAATTGTGATTCCAAGAATTTAACAGAAGTATTTAGATCACTATTTCTTTTTCTCGAAATTTCTAATTCTCTCTTAACTTTATCAAGTTCTTCACTTATCTTAGCATCACTAGGCAGCATTAGTGGACAATTCTTGATTTCTATCTTGAATTCTTTAGTTCAACTAACTCATGATTTAGCGATTCAATTTGCTTTTCAAGACTCGATTTTTCAGCTTCTAACACAGTGTATGGCACTGTGTCATTTACGATTTCGTTAGCAAGAGACTTTTCGTATCTTAGAGCGTTTATCTCAGTATCTTTCTCTTCAATAATTTTTTCAAGTTCATCAGTCTTCTTCATCAGTTCTTTACAATCCTTTAATAAATCCTTATATTCCAATTCCAACCCAATCTTTTGCTTAGTTAAATTTTTTACTTCCTTTTTCATGATTGAAAAATCATCATTCATTTCTTGACAGTCATCAATGATATTTCCAAGCAAAGTAACAAGTTGGTTTTTTGAAAGAAGATGTATTGAAGGTTTTAGAGAAAGAAGACTTACCTCACTGTCTTCAGTTTCATCTTGGGAGTTCAAACTTTTCGCCATTAGACACAAGTGAGAGTCGTCCTGGCACTGTGCCTTTCTCTGTGATGTTTGTACAGCATTCAGACATAATTTTTCCTCATGGCAATGTGCCTCTGACTGTTCTTCGTCAGAATCCGAATCTCGCCAAACGGCAGCAATCATTGCCTTTTTGAATTCTTTCTTCGATTGCTCCCTTCTTTCTTTGGGCTTCTCATCATCCCATAAGGGACATTCTTTAATCCTGTGATTTAACTCTCCACACTTGAAACAACCCGAATTAGTAGCACTTTTCTTAAAGTTAGAGGTAGTGCTCTTACCTTTGAAATTTTCATATTTTCTAGGATTGTTGTTTTTGTTCTTTTTGAGAAAATTTTTAAATCTCCTAGTAAGAAAATCAATATCATCATCACTATCACTATTTTCAATTTCCAATTCAGTTCTCAAGGCTATACCTTTACTTTTTGGTTCATTAGTTTTAGAATCTAAGACAAGTTCATGAGTCATTAATGATCCAATAAGTTGTTCTAGTGAAAGTTTAGTCAAATCTTTAGCTTCTTGAATAGCGGTTATTTTTGGGAGCCATCGATTTGTTAAACTTCTTAACACCTTTCTCACTAAATCTTCAGAAGTATATGTTTTGCCTAGAGAACGCAATTCATTAGTGATTAGTGTAAATCTAGTGAACATCTCTTTAATAGATTCGTCCTTATTCATAGTAAACAATTCATATTGTTGGACAAGCAAATCTATTCTAGATTGTTTTACCTCATTCGTACCTTCGTGGGCCAACTCCCGGCGTGTCCCATATTTCTTTTGCTGTAGTACAAGCCGAGATCCTTGAGTATTCATCAGGTCCAATTCCATATTGGAGAATACTCATAGCTTTGAAGTTTTTTTCGGCTTTTGCATAGTCGACCGAAGCATAGTCATCTTCATCCTTATCGACCATCTTTCCTTTAGCATTTTTGGTTTGAATAAGGATTGGTCCTTTTCTTATGACTTTCCAGCATTCATAGTCCAATCCTTGGATGTAGATCCTCATCCTAGCCTTCCACCATCCGTAGTCCTTTCCGTTGAAAATTGGACACTTTGTGTGTCTATCTCGAGAGTCATCTTGCATGTTCAAGACTTCTATTCTCTAGGGATGAGCCTTTCCAGAATAGCTTGCTCTGATACCACTTGTTGGAACACAAGGTGACACACAAGAAAGGGGGGGGGTTGAATTGAGTGGCTAAATCTAATCGATTTTCGCAAAAACACCCTTATGGCACAGTGCCGTGCACTGTGTTATTCACTCGTAAAATCTCCGATTTATGTTTTTGCTCAACCGAAAATGAATCAAACAATAAAACAATGAAATCAAATAATAAAACACTGGAATTTAACGTGGTTCAATCTCACCTCTGAGATCTACGTCCACACAAACTACTCTTTTATTATTTGAATAGTAAAATATCAAACTCTTGATACAATTCGATTCCCCCACTACTAACTCTAGTAGTGCTCCCCAACACTTAACCCTAAGTGTTGCTACTCTCCTATAATATAAGAATTACAGAAAGAAAGATTCCTCAAAGACGTGCTTCTTATTCAAGCAATTAGAGGATCGTTACAAGCTTTGTTTAGAAACCTTAACTTACTAGAACTCTGTGCCGTACACTGTGCTCTGGGAGTCCGTTTTCAGCTCTCAAAATCTTTATCTCTCCCAATCTGAAAACGTGTTTTGCTATAATGATTTCTATCCCTTATATAATTCAATCAACTGAATAAGAATCCTTCTCCAAAATATATTATCTTTTTGAACAATTTTTATTCCTAAAATAAAGGGATATAATTCTTTTCCTATTCAAAATCCAATTTTATCTTTTATAAAAACTGATTTTTTTCTTTTCCTTATAAGATAAGGATTCCTCCATATCTTATGCCAACTATATATTAATCAGATTTTAAATCAATTTTTATCCAAAAATCTTTATCAAAATCGTTTTCTTTAAAAATCAGTTTTTCTTTTTATAAAACTTTTTATCCGAAAATCTTTACAATAAATATTTTCCTTTCAAAACTAATTTTCAAAATTAAAAACTCCCCTTTTTATATTCTTTAAATATAGACACAAGAAATTAATATAATTACCTATTTTCTTAACTCTAAGAAAATAGTTAACCATCCTAATTTCATATTTCTAATTTAGCACAAAGTTCCAATACGTTAATTACATTGCATAAACATGACTAAGAACATAACTAGACCTAAGCTTCCATATCTTCAAGTTCTTGATCTTTCATGAACATCCAATCTTGATAGCTTTCTTAGATCACTGTTACATACATACATGTTATAGCATAAAGCGTTTATCATCATCAAAATAACATTGACTTAGAGTCACAACACTAGGGCTAAAATTCTCAAAGATTCCTGACTTTTCAAGAACAAACACCAAAGTCCAAGATGTGGGTACACCATACTCCTCCATGATCCATAAATTACAGTCATCAACATAATTGACCACAAAACACAAGCAGTCATCAAGCACTTCTAGGTGAACGTACATATGAATCACTGCATGGTAGTCAGGCAATTCCATGGTATCAAAACTTTCGTCACTAAGCTTAAAGCGAACAATAGAAAGAGGCACTCTATATCCTGATCCATGGTCCAATGCAGATATCCATCCAGATAGACACTACATAGATCTTGGCAATAAAAGTAGTAAGGAACATCATAAGCCCCCCACCTCTAAGAATCGTCCCTCAAGCTATACACCATAACTTGACTCATGAAAGAACCCACTTCATGCTCAGGTTTATGCAGACGAATCCTCACACACTAGTAGTCATCAGGAACATGATCATAACCAAACCCAATATACGAACAATTAGACAAGAAGCCTCGGGGTAAAAAGGGGAGTGTTTTGTGTGTTCGTGTCGTCGGGTTGTACAAGTAAATCGATTGTAAAACAGTGCCCATAGACAAACAAAGCAAGCCACGACATGATCCTATTATACCCACATCATCTGAATTCTTGTAAGGGTAATCTAGTTCAATGGGGTTACCAAATGTATCATAATCACTCCAATAAAGAACCGGGGTTCCGAAAACAATATGCAAATTCATATTTGATTTCGATTGATCACAATGGAGTCTCATGAATTCAGCTTCATTCATAATGGCGTACCATAACTTACATACGCTCTTGAACGTATCACACTTTTTGCCGGTAATCTAAGTAGAATTTGTATAATAACATCTTTAGGAAGGAAAGACATACCGTAATAATCAAGCTTTCTTTGATTGCTTAGATCGAAAAAGAAACTAAATTTGGGATTTATGAATGATCCAAACAAGAAATGAGAGTTGATGTTGTGAATTGACCATCAGCCCCGAATCTGAGATTTTGGAGGCCTAAGGGCGAAGCTATCTATTAGGGGCCTAATTAGGTCCAAGCTTTTTGAATGTTTGATTTTTCGGTCCGAATTTTTGGTCCGAATTTTTTGAAGTTTTGATTCTCGGTCCGGACCACGAATAATTTTCTTTTTTGGCTTTTACATAACTTCGATATAAAATTTAATTTTATAATATTTTTATGTACTTTTTATGGATATTATATCAAAAATTTATTATTATATTATTAATAGCTATATTTTTTATATATATGAGAGAATGGAGAGGTGAGAGAGAGATAGAGATTTGGTGTATCGTATCAGAGGAGATGAATGGCCGAGAGAATTGAAGAAAGAGAATGAAGAGGTGAGAAAATTTTACAAGCCAATTGACTTTAATTTAAACTTAAGAATTTCAAATGACATGATTTGATTTGTAATTTCAGATCCCCTATGTAATGTGCACTTTTAAGTTGACCAATAATTTGGGTCAATTTCAGATTTCAAATTTTTAATCATCAAAATACATTACATAGGATTAGAGATAAGCCAAAGAGAAACAAAGTTAACAAAAATTAAATAACACATCAGTCACATTTTTTTATTACTTGATCAATTTTAACTAGTGATGTTGATTGGGCAGGTGATAAGGATGACTATGTCTCCACTACAGGGTATGTGGTCTGGTCTATCTTGGTCGTAATCCTATCTCTTGGAGCTCCACTAAGCAACGCACTCTTGCTCATTCTTCCACCAAAGTCGAATACTGTGCTATAGCTGCCACCACTGCTAAGGTTCTTTGAGTCATTAACTCACTCAACCTACCATCTACTGTCAATAACATGAGTGCCACTTACGTCATTGCCATTGGCTTAGATTACATCTTTGTATGTGAACATGTACAACGTGGAGTTCTTCGTGTTTCTTATATTTCAAGCAATGACCAACTCACAAATGCACTTACCAAACCACTTGCTCGTGCTCCTTTTCATAACTTGTTTTCCAAGATTGGTCTCACCATTCGACCGTCCATCTTGCGGGGGATGATAACAGTAAATCTTATGTGTCAATTAGTGAATATATAACCCATGATCATATCTTATGATTTATATCCTTATCCCTTTAGCTAGTTATCAATCCCTCAATTATGCCTACCATGTTTTAGCTTATTATACATATATAGATGTTATAGGATCAGTACTTGTATATAAATAGTGCTTGTATATAAATAGTGCTGTAATTCCTTATGAAACGTATACAAAAAATATTCTTCTCATATACTTCATTCCTCTTAGTTCACAATCTGTCATTACTTTTTCTTTTGGATCACCTTTGCTCTTGGCTTACATTGTGCTTTTTGCCTTTCTTTTCAATTTGGATCATATTGTGCTTTCTGTCTTTCTTTTCAATTTTAGAGATTTGGAGGTGCTTAGGCGAGAGTTTGTTGGAGACAGATGTTCGTTATGCAAGGATGAAAATAAAAAATACTAACATCAATCTCGTCAGACGTGATTATGTTTTATCAATTGATGATTATGGTACGCTATTTATTCTTATTGTTATTTTCATTATTATTCTACTAGTTAATTAACTATTGTCTTATATGTTATGCTTGCTAGGTCATGTTTACAGTTTCAAATCAAAAAAACGATTTATGTTTTCTGATCCGGTCGATGGATTTGAAAACTGAAAGGAGGAAGAAGGAATATTGTAAGTTTAGGGTGATATAATTATAATCTGATTGATAGTTTTTCCCTTTGGGTTGATTCATCCAAAGATTTGGTTGAGAATTTTGTTTTCTATTATGAAAAGATTATTTTTTATGCTTGAATTAGGTGAGTTTTGTTTGAAAAAGATGACCTAAAAGTGATCATGAACGATAATGTGAATATGAATCGAAACCCGGCAAATAAATCGTTGAAAATGAACCACAAAGCTGCTGAGAAGCTTACACGACACACAAGCATATCGCGTGCCACATAAGCTACTTGCGCCACACACAAGCTGTTGTGTCAGGCACAAGATGCTTGTGTGAGACGCAAATTTTTTTGCGTTTGGCGCAACCTGTTGGCGAGGCGGAATTTGTTTTCGACGATCTATTTGTCGTTTTTCGATGTTTCTAGCCTACTTCGAGAGAAAAGCATGTTAAACATGGTAAACAAGCAATCAATAATGTCATATAGGCAAGAAAAAGTACGCAATTCCAACCTAAAGTCAAGATCTATGTTTAATACTATAAACAGACTTTGGTTAAGGATTGAAAGGGTCTATGACTAAGAGATTGATCCTAGGCTTCGTATCTTTGCTTAAAAAGATGGTTACGTGTAGGACGCAAGTCTTAAGACAGGAAGAAGAGAGTAATGTCATGGTTGGGTAGGTTTGCTTATGACTAATATCCAACACTATCGGTCAGGAAGCTTTTTGGAGGGAAAAGGCGCAAACCCTCCTCCCCCCGGGTGGCCTTAAGCATGAATTATGCGCTAATAAGGCCGCAAGGACATATAAGTTATAGTGGCTCGGAAAAACAGCCATGCATATGCAAAACTGTAAAGTCATTTGAAGGCATAAAACAAGTATGAATCGTATTTTTCAAGTTTCACCCACTCATTAAAAATTAATTTTACATCCTTCCCAGTGAAGTCGCCAAATTATTGGCATGTTTTTATTGCCTACGTGGGATAAACGCGTATTTGACTACCTCATTGTAAAGGTTTTATTGAAAAACGTTTTGAAGTCGCCAACAAGTATTTAAAGGAAGACTCACAAACCTAATTTGATATTGGGAAATCTTAGGGATAACTTAGACATGTATCCAATGTAGATTTCCACGCCAAAACTCCATGAATGGTCAATGAACCAAAAATGAGTTCGGGAGTGACGGTACGAATATGATCATGAAATCAAATCCACCCATTGCTGACCTCTAGTTAATACGATTCATGTCAAGTGTTATGCAATTAAAAAACAAAGCAATATGGTAATGCAATATAAAAACTAATTTATGTCGGTTCATTAAACACGCAAAAGACTAATTTTTGGTGACATGTTATTTAAGCAATCAAATTACAGGGAACCTAATCCAATCGTCCAAATTATCTGAATTTAGCATTTGAACATTTATTTAGGTCTTGAATAGCAGAATTAAACATGTGAGGTGATGAAAACATTAAAGCATACATCATGCATATGAACAATATAATAGAAATATATAAAGAAATATAAAAAAGAGTGATTCAGAGAAGAATGTACAAGAGAGCGTGAATTCCTGTAAGATCTACATTGTGACAAATATATTGTTATTAAACAAGAATTAAATTGGAATTGACCCTTGGAAATAATACCTTTGTCGCATGGGTCTTGTGTAACGATCCGTATGAGGAGCAATTTTAAAGCTTTAATGGAATTGGAATGTAAATCAATGGAGTTTTAGTGTATATATGAATGTGCTTTAGATGTGTTTCTCTGTAAAGGATGAGTGATAATGTCCAATGAAAGTCATGTCAAAGCGTATCGAAGTCGTGTGTTCGTAAGTATGTCAAAGCGTATTAAAGTGTGTAAAAGTCATATATGAAAATCGTTCATCGAAAGCAAGCTATTATTTACAGGAGAACCAACCCGAAAAACACGCGGAGAAGAAAAGGAAACACCATGCGTCTGGCGCACGACCATGCTCGCCGCACACTGTCCATGCGTCCATCGCATGGTTCGTAGGCTTCAATGCGCTTCTTTGTTTTTGTAGACTGCCTCTGTATTACGTCAACATATTGTAGTACTCTTGACGCAACGCAGATCTATGCGGTTTTCGTTTGTTTAAAAGATTACTTTTTATCTTTTGAAGTCCGAAATCAGCTATCTTTAGGAATAAAAATATGATTTTCATAATATCCTTTAGAAAATAATTATCAAGAATAATTAGTAAGAATAATTAATATTTATTGAAAATACAATTAATTATCAGGAATAATTAATTGGGCTTTTGGAAAATGGGCTTGAAAGTACAACTAATTATCATGAATAAGTAATTGGTCTCTTTAAAAGTGGGCTCGGAATTATTTTAAACAAATAAATAGACTTTAGTTTCTTAAAACTCTTTTGGGCTTAGCTTCTCAGATCGCTCTTCCTTTGGACCGGACCAATTAGGATGACAATATGTTTCATCATTGGGTACTCAATGAGGAGACATGATTTTGTGTCTACACTAATTTTTTAAACTAAAATACACGTTATAACTAAGATTCACTTATTAATCTCTTAGACACGTTGTTTGTTAACATAACTTAGTGTGTTCCTAAATTGTGTTCCTTAGACCAAGTGCCAAGGTATGTTCCCAACTTGGGAACAGAGCATAGTTCCTATAAGAATTCATAACTATTTGTCTTTACCTCATTTCGACCATTACATGAAGACCTTTAATACTACCCCCGTTCCTATTTAATCTACACATATTGATTTTCATTAGAACCAAGGAAAAAGTGAAGTAGGAGAGAAAGGAGATGAATTATGAAAAATGGGGAGTAAGAAGTACAAAAAGTAAATTAGAGGAGAGAGAAAAATGGGGTAGGTGGGAGGTTTTAAGTGGGTTAAATTATTTGGTGAGGGACCACATAGGGGGACAAAAGTGGAGAATAATGATTGGGCATTTGACCTTATATAGATAAAGTAACAGTGTAACTATTAAAAATGAACGGTCAGAATGAAAGGAAAAGTATGTAGATTAAAAAGGAACGGAGGTAGTACATCCTAATGCATACTAATGTTCATTCCTTGCTTGATTCATCATTGAGGGAACATCTTCACTTCAATCTTGATTAAGTCTCCTCACACTAATCTTGACTTGAGTATTCTCTTTGTTATTCAATGAACAACCTCGTACTTCACAAACTTAAACATAGATTAAATAATAACTAGTATGTCTTTTGTTAATTTAGTCATTTTCAAAACTTAGGGTCAACAATGTTATTTTTGTTCTATTGCTGCACGTTTAGTGTAATTAATGTTGTCGTTTTGGAGTAGGTGCACGGTGCACCGTCTAATTTGTGGTCTATGCTCATACTGTTTTAATGAAGTTACTTAGAAGATTTAGGGGATGTAGTGAAAAGGTACGGTTGCATATTACTTGTTTATTTTTAGGATTTTTAACTAAAACCCACATTTAATTGAAGTGCCGATTCTCACAAGCCCCCCAACTAAGAAAAGTAAAATAAACCACCCCTAAGTGAATGGTCTATTCTCGTAACTAATCCTAACTAAAAAAGTCATATGTGTCGATGTCCTGAAAGTTAAATAAGTCTTATATTATTGGTGTCATCATTTTCCACACAGTCAATTTTGTTCAAATAATTGTTAAGATTTTGCAAGTTTAAATATCTAATTACGGACATGAAAGAGAGCTTTTGTGCCAAAATATTTAGGGCTTCAATTAAGGGTGGATTTCGCTATCTTTATAGTGTATAGATAATTTTTATTGCTGAATTTTGTCAAAAAGGTGAACTTGCGAGATGTGTTTTTAATGATGTGGCACACCATTGTTGATAATGTAACGTGCAATTGTTTGGAATCTCGATAAAAGAATACTACTCCCTTTGTTTTCTATTGTTGTTCTTGTATTCTTTATTGGGAAATTTCAATGTGTTGTTTCTATTTTGAATCTTTCTATACATAGTGTAATTTTATGACTTAAATCTCCATTGGTTTTGAAATGCAATAAATGTATTCACACCCTTCAATAACCAATTTTTACTCTTACCCCTAACTTTTATCTTATTGGTTGCCTAACATAGATAAAGTGCTTGACTCAAAGGTTAAAATATTTATTTATAATTATTAATTTTATTTAAAATAGTAAAATCTTGTCCATTTTTAAGTTGCATTGGTTTCTCCCCATTCCAAATAGAAACAAAAGAAAACAGAGGAAGTATTACTAATAAAATTTTATATAATCGTTTTCTTTTCAATCTATACCTAAAGCAATCAAAATTGTATATGTACAAAGAAACAACAAACAAAAAAAGAACTACTAGCACTACCAATATAATATGATCAATTGATCATCACGCCAGCATCCAAACCAAAATTTTTCGGATGAGGCTACACTTCTAGCTAGGGTAAGTCAAAATTTGTTAAAAGCCCATTACTTTTGAACTTATGTTCAGCAAAGGCTCCAGTGCGCTTGGATCGAACTTACGAGCAAAGAGGTAACAAATAGGTGTTCTTTGAAAATTATACCAGCACTCTGTCCCATTATTTCTGATATTCTGTATGAAACCTTCTGTAATATTTTCTCTCCCAAAACTCGCCGGATGAGGCCCCCCCAGAGACCAATCCACCCAAGTCACTGTACGATTAGAGTTGAGGAGTGGATGAAATATTTGGAGGTAAGTGGGAATATAGTGCTCATCAGGGTAGCAAGAAGGATGGCAGTATTTCCTAAAAAGATCATAGTACTTGTAGTCTGATATAATTTCAATCGCCAAAGATCGGGTAATCTCAAACCACTGAGACCCTTTTCTCCATTGACGGAGCTTAATATCAGGTCCCATTCGCCGGCTGTAGCGCCCACGACCATAACGCGAGGGATCATCATAGGACTCTACAAAACTGTGGACGGATTCCGTGATGTATTTGTACACTGTTTGAAAATTGTAGACAGGGATGCAGCTTTCAGAGATTAGCACGAACCGCTCATTGGAGAAGTCAAGGAGAGCGTTGGCCAAAAGCCTCTTCTCTGCATCTGCCAGAGATATATCACCCCAAGAAACTTTCTGCAAACATCAACGTAAAGATCAAATCTTAAACTCAGAAACATCAGATCAATTTCAGAGAATTTAAAAAAAAAAACATATCCAAAAGATTGACACATTTTTGCACCATGAATTAATCAACATCAGTAAGGGAAAGCTCCGAAAGGGCATGAAGCAATGTAATTCAAACTGCATTTGTATCTTACATTTGGTGTAATAGTATCCAAAAGATTTGGAAGATGAACTGTGCAATTCATTCACTACATAGACGTTATCTATTTCCTCTACTAATGAGGTAAGGGAGGGATTCACACATTACTTCCGGCAGATCAACCACACATGGAACTAGTTATAGAATTACTTCCAGAACTTCAAGTAAAAAGTTGCTCCATGTTTTTAGACAGATTACACAGCAAAAATCTGACCTATCCTTGCATGATTGATGATGACTTAGTTGATAATTACGCTTCATGTTCAAAGCAATACTTGTAGTGTCAGATACAGATTAAAAGCGGGTGAAAATAATTTTTGTTTTGTAGTGTCAGATACAGATTAAAAGCGGGTGAAAATAGTGTCAGATACAGTATCAGCCCAGCAACAGTCATTAAGCTGATATAACAGACTGATATGCATGAAGAACACTGTGAAAGAAACTTTGGTGATGATAAGAAAAAACAGGAAAGACCATATCCACTGCATATCTAATCTTCACTTAGCCACAGACCACTATTTGGCCGAGAGTAACATGTGACAAAAAAGGGATATTATATCAGGCACATCATACTTCACCAGGGTCCCAACACCATCCTAATGCTTACATAAATCCCCTCCAACGCCCATGAACACTAACTCTTTCAATGTTCAAGAGCCACTGTCAGTAATTCATAGAAGAAAGTCCAGTACCTCATTCGCAGTATGCTTCATGCAGGGAACAGATATGGGAACACAATTCACTACCCATGTACCTAGTTTTGTTATACTAGTTGAAAAATGTGCCATTAAACCAATTGGCAAGTTTTATATCATAGTTCACAGAGGGACTAAGCAAATCAAATACAAGAAAAAACTAAACCACAAACGTAAGAAATTAAGAATAATGCTGTAACACGCATATAATGAAGACACAAAATTCAGTTTTTATCTTATTGTTAGCAAAGATGAAAAATCCTTCACATAACAACTTATATAGCTAGACTACATTGTGTAATCAATATCTCCAATCATTATACTTCACTAATGAGCCTATTGACAGAAGGCTGGATTGCATTAGGTAGCTATCATCAACCCTATCCCAACAAAAAAGAAAAAAGGCAGGAGCTTGCTACACCGCTACATGTTCTAGGAGCTAGTTAAATATTGAAGAACATTGTAATAAACACAGAATAGTGAATAAAGGGATTGTTTACTTTCAGTTCCTTTGGCACCTCAGATACTAGAATTTCATCAGGCAAACATGCTTTTGTCCTCTACATGGCAGTGTCACTAATGTTTACAGACGTCCCAAAGAAACAACATATAACCGTCAGTATATTTTTATTGTACTAGTGAAATGAAATCTCAACCAGGGTCCTAGCTAGCCATCCTTCAAACGCAACAATTCTGCACCAAGGTAATTATACCCACGACTTAAATGAGAACTAAATCCAGAAATCAAGAATCAAAATATCAGACATCAGAATCCCCTTATTCACCAAATCTCAACATCCTAAGAGGCTGGAAACTTTTGAATTATGTCATGAATCATGATATACTGCTACCCCAAGGAACAAAATCACAAAATCCAGACTTATCTTCAAAATCTGCATACTTAAATTGCACTAATAATAATCTTATAATCCACCAACAATAAACCAAATCACCGCGGTTTTTGTTCTATTCAACTGAATTTGACTTATCTTAACTAAACTTATCTGAACTGACTTTTTCTTAATTAAGTCAATATAAGTCAAACTCGACACTACCTTAACTTCCTCCTGCCCCCATCTTATAAAAAGTGCAACGATCCACCAAAGCGAGAGCCACGAGCCCACGAGTCACATAACACGGCTGAGATTAACCTTCCAGCGATTAAGAATAATATTTCTCCATCGATTACAAACAATCACTAGTCATTCATAGCTACAATTGTAATCCCTAAAGACTAGATGGATAGTGATGCAAGGACTATAAACTCTGAAACCAGAACTATCTCATACAATTCAAACCAAATAAACTCACCCCAAGAGTCACATCATTGTTCTTTGAACTTTCTCTTTAATTACATCAAATCATCAATTATTGATACACAAACCATAATAAAACAAAATCACACCACTCCAATAACACAACCACATATGCATCCAATCCACATTAAAAAGTAAACAATAACAACAACCACAACAACAACCACAGCAACAAACAACAACAACAACAACAATAACAACAACACCACCAATAACACCAATAACAATAACAAAAACAACAACAAGAACATACCTGACTCGGAATTTGGCGGCCGAAAAAGACGGAGTGAGGAGACACATTAAGCGTAAAACCAGGCAAAGTATGAACATAAATCGAAAAAAGCTCCTGATGTCCAGCAAAAAACCTCTCCCACAAAGGCAAAAAGGGCAAAGGACCTCTAGTTAAGAACATAAAAGCCACTTTATTTACCCTCTTAAAAGGGTACTCCGCAATCCTAGGCACCATTGATGCCCTCCAAAACAACTCTTTATCATTTAATCCATGATTTATCTCCCTTGGTTTCACCAAATTCTCTAAACTCAAACAATCAACTCTCTCACACTTAACAACACTTGTTGCTGTTGTTGTTGTTGTTGTTGTTGTTGCTACTGTTGTGCAGTTTCTAACAACAATGCTATTATCAGCAAAACCACTCTCCTCCTTTACGACACCGTTTTGGCGGTTGTTGTTGTTGTAGTACCAATCAACATCGATGTGTGAGCTTGAAATTAATCCTATAACTATACCTGTAACAAAAATAACTAAACATAATACAACCCGCATTATTCTGCACGATGCATCCTTCATATGATTATGATTATTATTAGTATGATGACAATAATAATTATTGTTTCCTAATTTCTCTAAATCATCTTTTTCTCCTCTACTTCTCACCATTCTAATTTGGGATTAGTAAAAGCCGATCATGGAGTTATTGGAGATGACGGAGATCCGACGGTGGAGATCTCGGTGGAGAATATCAACGGTGGAGGGAAGGTGGCTGGTCGGGAGGGGAGAGAGAGAGAGGGGACAAAGAAGATCTGTCAATGTTTTTTTTTTTTTGTTTGTTTGTAACTTTTTTTTTTTTTGAGGGGATTGTTTGTTTGTAACTTTGTATTGTCAATTGTGTGCGTTTTCTTGTTTTTTTCCTTCTTCTTATAAATAAGATTAAGAAGAATCCGTTTAAAATCCGAAACATAAAAGGAGTTAAGGTCGTACCGTGTTCTTCACCTTTTGATCTGAGAGTCCGAATACTATTTGGAAAAAAATGGAAAGCATCGTTTGGGATCCTTTCCTCATAGGTAAGAATCAAATCCCGTCACAAAGGTGGAAAAGAATTTGTTAATCTATTTAAAGGAAAATTTGTTTTAAATAAGTCAACCATTGCGTAGAGGTGAGCATGGGCCGAAGACGCGTGGCCCCCGGCCGTATGTTTTGGGCCCGGCTCGGCCCGGCATGTTTTGGGCCCGGCCCGTTGTCCGCTCCGTGGGCCGTGGGCCTGCCACGGTCAAGAAATTTTATTTTAGGCTCGCACCGGCACGAGCCCGCCTATTTGGCCCGCGGGTCGAACGCCATTTTTCTTTGTTTTTTAGTCTAAAACTGCCAAGAATCCAAAAAAACAACATAAAACACGGGCCAGGCCCGCAGGAGGCACGAGCCCGGCCCGCGGGCCCGTGGACAAATTCTGAAAATTTCAAGCCTGGCCCGCCACTCACGGGCTCGGGCCCTGCCCGGCCCGCTATTTCCTCAAGCCCATGCCCACCTCTACGCTTTGCGTAGTCTCTTATTTTAAGTCTACCTTTTGATTAGTCCCAAACAAGTTCACTTTGTAGCTTCATTAACTTTAATTTAGGTTATATTAAAATGTTACCTAGAACTCTAGGTAAATGCCGGTTACGGGGTGACGTGTCAAGTGACTATTACTTTTTTTTTTGCTCTTTTCTTTATTTTCCCTCTAACACCTGATTCCCTTCTTTTCTCTGTTCTTATTATCTTTCTTCTCTGTTCCTCTCTTTCCCCATTTTTGTTGCTCACCAAAAAAAATTTGAAGTTTTTTACCGCATTGTCAACGATTCTTCTTCAACCCACAACTTAAAAGAATCCCTAAATTCAACTGGGATTTCCCTATCAAATGAACTCATTGATAAAGTTCTTAAAAGGGTTCATTTTAGTCATTCTAACCCACTTCAAGCTCTCGATTTTCTCAATTTTACTGGGCGAAGACAAGATTTTTATCACACCGTATTTTAAGAGAATTGTTCTAGAATTTGATACTAATTGTTTTAATGCATTATTGAGAGTTTTGTGTCAAGAGAAAAGTATGGTTGATGCCAGAAATGTTTATCATAATTTGAAGGGTCAATTTAAGCCTAATTTGATTAGTTTTAATATATTGTTATCTGGGTGGAGGTCATCTAAGGAAGCTAAAGGGTTTTTTGAGGAGATGAAGGAAGTGGGCGTAAGGGGGTTTTGCGTCTTGGGTGTTGGTAGTGGTAAGGGTACAGTGGGTATTATGGCCTTGTGGGGTAGTTATGGTGGTTGAGATGGTGGCTCTTGTGGTGGCCGACACAGTTGCTGTTGTCTTGGCCCAGGTGGTGGTGGATGTGATTGTGGTGGTCGTGTTGGTGGTGGATGTAATAGTCGTAGTGGTTGTTGCGGTGGGCGAGATGGTGGCAGGAGGCGGTGGTGGTGGAGTGAGAGAGAATGGAGAAGATGAAGTGATGAAATAAAAGGAGGAGAGAGAGTAGTTTTGTTTGGTGGGGTTTTTGGGTGGGTTTTGTGATTTGGGTGGTTTTTTGGGTGGGTATTTAGTTTTAGGTGGGTTTTTGGGCGGGTCAATGGGTTTAGTAGAAGTCAAACTTGCAACTTTTTTTTTGATGACCAGTTAATCCGATAAACAGTAATCTAGCCTAATTAAAGTTAACTAAGCTACAAAGTGAACTTGTTCAGGAATAATCAAAAGGTAGATTTAAAATGGGAAGATCACGCAAAGGTTGGCTTATTTAAAATATTTTTTCCTATATTAAAAGGTGTTCTTAAACTCTTCTAAACCAAGTAACGTTTTGGTATTATAATTCTAGAGTAAAATATTAATACATGAAGATTATAATTACCCGGGGTATAGCCCAAACCTAAAAACTACTTAGCTAATTAAGAAGTGATAAACGTTATAATAATATAGATAATAAGTTAAATATTTATATAAATTTCTTAAAGAAAAAATAGTTTAAAAAAATATTCAAAAATTAAGAAAAATGAGTTAAAAGTTAGAGAAATTTGTTAAAAACAACCTTTTATAAGCACCTTTTTGTCAGAAACAACCTTTTAAAACGATTTTTGTCAAGAGAAACATTATACCTAAAATTTTTTGTCAGAAGACACCTGATAGTATCATTCCGGCATTGACTCAGTTAAAAATTTGCCAGAAACAACCTTTTATAATTTTTTTTGTGCAAGTTAAAACCTTATACTAAATTTCTTTTGCCAGATGAAACCTAGCTGACCTATTTTTCGGTGTTGACTTAGCCATTTCTGACGTTCACCCGTGCATGTATTTTACATAAACTCTGTAGAAAGTTGCTTCTCTTTAATTTTTCGGGTCATTAACTGAGCCAATGCCAGAATGACATCAGCAAGTTTCTTCTGACAAAATTTTTTAGGTTTAAGGTTTCTCTTGACAAAAAAAATTTAAAAGATTGTTTCTGACAAAAAGTTGCTCATAAAAGGTTGTTTTTAACAAATTTCTCTAAAAGTTAAAGCTTTATCTAAATGGTCTGTTTATACTTTGCACGTCTAAATTTCCAAGCCAGTGAATGAACCAAGATTTCTATATGACATTGGTTGATGATGGATTACAATAAGAACACCATGGAAATTTAGAAGTGTAATAACAAGGCACCATTAGTTGGTGAATTATTTTAGAAAATCTAGTCAATCAAGCCATGGTTTACCTGATTAATTTCCCTCAATTCACTGGCAAAATTTATCAAGTATCCTTGTTAACTTTTAAATTCCTTTGAGTTATAGTAAAACTTTCAATTTAATTAAGACACATCCCAAAAAAGATTAATTTTCGTCACGAAAACGCTTTTTTGCATGCATATGTTTTGTATATTTCTTGATAAGAACTCTAAATTCAAAGAAAAATTCCTTTTGATTACTGCTTCCCCCCACAAAATTTACCACTTCCCGATTTAATTAGGGTTTTATTTGTATTTTCGCGGAAATAACATAGGTTTATAAAAGTCTAAAATAAAAAAAATTCAAGCTCATGACTCACTCATGAAATAGGGGACTAGGGATACTTTTTGTTACAATCAAATGAAGAAATTGACATTTGTTGGAATTCATCTTCAAATGAAATTTATAATATACTTTAAGAATACCTAATGAATTTCAAGATTGTCAAAGATACTTGATAAATATTGTCAAACCTCAGAAATACCTCATAAAAACTCTCAATAATAAAAGACATGTTGAGAGAACAGTGGGATTGAAAATTTCACTGTTAAGCATAGTGAATGTCCTGACATGCATTTAATGCATGTTGGGAAAAGTTTTCTTCCGCCGCTGCAATTGTTGAAAATACGCAAGTGTACACAGTGAAATTTTTGCTTATAAATATCGTCGATGTAAGAAGTGAGTTTACACAATTCGAATACAATACACTCTTCTGATATATTTCTATCAATAGCTTCTCTCTCTATATATTTCTCACAATACGTTATCAGCACGAGTTTGCTACCGAAAAAAAATTAAAGGTATCTTTAAAATCTTTACATCCATTCTATTTCAAGTTCTAAATATTTTTCTCAAAGCCCAACCCTTTACCATCCGAACATGGATCAACAAAGTAACGGGATTAACATTGTTTTACACAATGTGTCTGTCTCGGGTGTTTATTTTTGGATAGAGCGAAACAATGTGCCATTCACTACCAACCCAATGAGGGGAACTGTAAGACAGCCCCGACCCAGTAACCTTAACGACGGTACAAATACCCATACCAGAGAAAACCCACAAACCCTTGTTTTCAACACCAATAATAACCCTCCTATACAACCAACTGAAAATCAACCTCCACCAAGTAATAAAAGAAATAGGGATGCACAGGAAAGAACTAGTAGTAAACGTCACCATGCCACTAACCCAGAAAATAAGTAATCTGATAATAAAGCCACCTTTATAGAGGGCAAGGACATTTATTTTATGTTATTTCTTTTACTCTTGAACCGCCTATATGGACGGGTTAATTTTTTTTTTGAACTTGCCGCCTATATGGATGGCCTAGTGAAGTGATAAAATTATTATCTCTTATATGTGCAATAATGTTATATGTATGCAGGAAACAAGCATTCAGAACACTATTATATATTATTGTCTCTAATCTTCTATTTTTTTTGCATTTGTAGTTACATATATTGTATCACCATTTTACCAACATGCATAATAGTAGACAAATTTAGTACATATAATTTGCTCTAATATATATTTGCCAATAAAGAAATCTTTAAATTTTATTGCATTGTATATTTTTAACTGTAGATGAACTGCACAGTTAGGGATAACCCTCTATAAAAGCGGATTACCATCCCATTTTCACCACACATCCCTTATCTTCTTCCAACTTTTTTTCTTAACTCACAATTTTTTTTTTCTTCCTCAACCTTTCGGCCACCATGTTCCACGCCGACGACAACCGTCCTCCACCTTCATCTTCTTCTTTTGAGGAGAATTTTAGGATAATAAGGCTATACCTATTCCTTATAGCCGGTTTCTTTTTCCTTCTTATGCCATTAATGATATATCTCCTCATACACAAGTAGGAGACAAAAAAAAATTCTCATCTCCCCGGAAGAACGACGAAAAAAATGCACATGAATATCATTTTCCTTTGTGTTTTTTAGTGCATTTTAGGAAGTTTTTTTTTCTTTCACTCGTTGTGTTTTTTCCTATTTTTGGCATTCTTTTTGCTTCATTAATATTGTACGCTATTTTAGTATTTTTTTGCTTTTTTTTGTTTGTACTGTTTATGTATAATTATAATGATATAAATCAGGGGGAGATAATATATATGATTTATCATCATTTACTAATTTCAAATATTTACATGTTTGTAGTAAAAAAATGGGAGATATAGTGAAAAGACAATTTAACATACTAGATCTATCTGGGCAAAAGTTTTTAGAATGGACGGTGGACGCCCAAATGAATTTAAAGGCCCAAGGACTGGAACATACAATTGAAGGTGTGACAACCCAACAAGGGGATGCAGCTACATCAGCCACATCAGTTAAAAATGCGACTGAACAAGAAAAGGCAAAAGAATATTTACTTGTGGAGGATCCAAAAGAACTATGGGATAGCCTGAATGAAAGATATGGGCATCACAAAAATGTGCTCCTCCCAAAGGCACATTTTGACTGGCTCAACTTGAGGTTCCAGGATTTTAAAGCAGTCAGTGATTACAATTCAACATTGTTTAGAATTGTATCATTGTTGAAATATTGTGATCATCCCATCACATAAGAGCAGATGATAGATAAAACGCTCTCCACTTTCCACGCTTCTAATATAATATTGGCAGAACAATACAGGTTCAGAGCTTTCAAAAAATACTCTGAGCTAATCTCAGTACTACTTGTGGCTGAACAAAATAATGATCTTCTGCTGAAAAATCATAATCTTAGACCTACGGGGTCATCAGCCACCCATGAGATAAATGCAATAGAAAGCTCTGATCCACCAGAAGCAAATGCTATACATAGGGGTGGACGCGGTAATTACAACGGTCGTGGGAGAGGACGTGGTAATTACCGTGGCCGAGGGCGTGGACGTGGCAGAGGCCGATTTTCCCCAAGAAATAATAATTTTAAAAATTCTGATAAAAATTGGGGACAATTGATAAGTGCGTTTCGTACGCACATTATGAGCTCCTTTTGGCTTGGTTTGATCCTTTTTTCTCCATTTTCTTCCCTCTTTCTTCCTAACTTCCTTCTCTATTTCTTTCACTTGATCATTGTTGATCATAGTGACATTTTGCTAGATTTTCGGTCAATTTTGACTGGATTCCTAGTACATTTGCTTTCACCGTGTTTTCCCGTATTTTGATTCCATGTATGACCTTTTCCGAGGTCGAGAGTTGGGAGATACGACATAAGGAATGAGTTGGAGAAGTCGAGCAGAGACTGATGTGCGCTCGCACCACCTTCTAGGCGCCCGCACAGGCTGGTGCACCCGCACGCCCAAGTGGTGCACCCGCACCATCGGAGACTTTTGAAGCCCAATTGTCAGAAGGCATGGTGCGCCCGCACCAACCATGTGGTGCGCCCGCACCCCTCACAACGGTGCGCCCGCACCGTTTGACGCTTGACACTAGTTATGAGGCAGAATGAATGGTGCACCCGCACCTGATTTTGGTGCGCCCGCACCATTCGAATCCGCAAAAGAAAAAAAAAGTTGAGCCTAATGAAAAACGATAGTTTTGTTTTAGTTTTGACTTATGCTTTATTCTATGTTTTAGAGAGGATTGTTAGGGTTGATATTAGAGAGATAAACACCTTAGTTTTGTCAAAGATTTGAGATTCTAGATCATAGTTTGTGATTCCTACACATTGAAGGTACTTTTTATTCAATTTAATTTCAAAGTTTCAGTTTTTATTCTCTCTTTTCATTGTTATTCTTTGTTCTTCCATATTATTAGATCTTCTTTATCATAGTTTCATAATTGTTATTTTCATTAGACTAATTATCTATTAATCATGTTTAGCCCTAAATTAGTTATAAATTTCATGTTTTATTGCTTAGAATCCATTATTAGTGAGTAGTCTCCTATCTAGGGTTAGGGTGAAAGCAAGTATGGATTAGGGTTTAAACATATTATTAATGTGATTGTGATGATCTGAAGATGTTCATGCATTGATCTTGGTGTTTTGAGGCCTTAGGATAGATATTGATCACATTTATGCTTTGGTATTATGATTTCAAATTGTTCTTAATCGAATTTTGAACTCTTCTATCATCCCCATGAATCAACTTAATTTCTAGGCCAATATATTGGGTAGAAATTATGGGGATCCTTTATTAGGGGTTTTCCGAATTCATTGGATCTCTTAATCAATTGACTAAAGACCATTCGAGAGAGGATTTAGTTAATTGATTAAGCGATCATTCTCGAGGACCATTCGAGAGAGGACTCGAGTATTTTAGAGGAAAACTAAACCTTGCATAATCGTCGCCTTTGAATCACAATTGCATTAATGATTGTTGCTCCGCTTTGATCCATACTAGTAAGCTTAACTCTAGTGTCTTCCTTATTGTTATTTTCATCTCGTGTTATTTGCTAGTCCTTTGATAGTAGCTAGTCGTAGTTGTTACCAAATCATTTTAAACCCCCAAAAACTCTTCAATTAAGTAATTTAGACTTGATAGACTTTGATTAATCCCATTTTCCCTGAGGATCGACCCTTGACTTGCCTTTACTACATTCTTAGTAATTGCTTGTTAGGTTCTATAATATTGTTTGAAAAGCGATTTTTGGTGCCTTAACGACACACTAAAAACCTCTTATCAAAATGGCGTCGTTGTCGGGGAAATTGTGCTATTAATTGAAGTTTATTTTAGTTTAGTTTTGCTTAGTTGATTTTTCTTTTATTTTCTTTTTGATTGTGGTTGTTATTTGCTAATCCTCTACTTAGCTTTGTTGTGTTACATGAGAAGAAGAGCTCACGGTTCACCCACCTTTCCTCTAGATCCAGAAATTGACCGTACCTTGCGAAAGCTTCGGAAAAATTTGGAAGATTTGTCTTTGGGTTCCGAACCATCTTCACCAGCCTCAAGTACAACAAGTGAAGTTGAGTCAGAAATGGGTGAAGCAAATCCACAACTCTTTAGGGATTTCGGAAATCCGGGTTCCTCTGTTCTTCAAGGTGGTATTCGACTCCCCACCACTACTACAAATTTCAGCATTCATCCTCAGTTCACTCGGATGGTGAAAGCAGAAATTTTTTGTGGAGGGTCGGATGAAGATCCTCTTGACCATCTTGACAGGTTTCTTGAGATCTGTGCCATGATAACCACAAATGACGTCTCTCCAGACTACATCAAGATGCATCTATTCCGGTCTTCTCTTACCGGAAAAGCAAAATCATGGTTCAAGAGCTTACCTGCTAATTCCCTCACTACTTGGGAGGAAGTCACAATGGCCTTTCTGAAAAAATACTTTCCAGAGTGGAAGACAACAGACATAAGGAGTAAGATCTCCTCATTTGAGTAAGAGAATGATGAGACACTTGCTGAAGCTTGGGAGCGGTTCAAAGAGATGATCCGTTCATGCCCTCACCATGTGTTCACCAAAAATCTACTAATGCGATTCTTCTATGATGGCCTTGATCCTATATCACGTGCCAACCTTGATGCTGGAGTGGGAGGTCAACTTTCTAAGATCCCGCAAGATCAACTTGAGTCCACTATTGAGGAAGTAATAAAGAACTATTCATGGGGTGGACGACGAAGAGGTGCTCAACCTAAGAAGAGCGGCAAGTTTAAATTAGATCCCATGGATCAAATTCAAGCTAAGATGGATCAACTTGACAAGAAGCTCTCCAAGATCAACGTCGCATCATCTAATCCATCACAGGTAAATTCTTTTTCTTGTGATATTTGTGGAGGTACTAATCATGATACTTCTTATTGTGGAGGTACAAATTCAGAGCATGTTGCGGCAATAAACTCTAGAGGAGATGGTTATCAAGGAAACCAAGGGTATAGAAGCAATCAACAAGGAGGTTGGAAATAACCCCAACTAAATTACAATCAAGGCTTCAACCAACCTCAACAAGGATGGAATCAACCTCAACAAGGGTACAACCAAGGTCAACACAAAGGTCAACACCAAGGGTATATGCAAGGGTATAACCAAAACTATAATCAAGGTGGTTCATCGTCACAAGGGTCTAATGTCTACCAAGCTCCACATCAAAGAGCCAATACTCAAAAACCTCCCTCTAACCCTCCGTTCCCCAAACAAAATCCCGAACCCACTCCATCTCCCGATCCAACTTCTCTCCAAATTCTCCAACAACTCCGATCCATGAACCAAATTCTCCAAAACCATGAGCAAAGGTTTCAAGAGTTACAAGTCCATAACAAGATGCTTAAAACCCAAATTGCCCAAGTAGCTGAGAAAAACCCCTCTACTCCGACAAATCAACTTCCGGGTCAACCCATTCCTAACCCCAACCTCCATCAAGCCAAAGCCATCCATTTGAGGTTGGGAACAAGTTATGAGGGTCCCAAGATGCCTAATGAGGAGTTAGAGAAGGAAGAAGAATTTGAGGTTGTTGAGAAAGAAGAAGTTGAGGAAGGTGAGAAAGAAGAGAATGTGGAAAGAGATGAGCCACAAGTCCAAGTTGGTGATAAAGCTCCATTGCCATCATCTCCACCAACTAAGACCTATGTGCCTCCGGTTCCCTATCCTCAACGGTTGATGGAGAGAAAATTGAGTGACAAGTTCACCAAATTCCTCAATGTGATGAAGAGCCTTCAAATCAACATTCCATTCCTTGAGGCTATGTCTCAAATGCCGGCCTATGCTAAATTTTTGAAGGAGATCCTCTCCAACAAACGGAAGCTTGAAGATGAGCTTATCACTTTGCCATACCAAGTGAGTGCTCTTGTGCAAGGTGTTATGCCCAAGAAGCAAAGGGACCCCGGGAGTTTCACCTTGCCGGTGAAGATAGGTGATCTAGAGCCTAAGGGTGCATTGGCCGACTTAGGAGCGAGTGTGAGTTTGATGCCATTGTCTATTGCTAAGCACCTTAACTTTCCTCTTCATCCGACGCGGAAAACGATTCAATTGGCGGACAGCACTGTGAGAGTCCCCCATGATGAGTTGGAGGATGTGATAATCCAAGTTGGGCATGTGTTTGTGCCTTGTGATTTTGTGGTAATGGATATGGAGGAAGATCCGGAGACTCCTCTTATTCTTGGAAGATAAGCTCTAAAGACATTGGGTGCCGTGATCAATTGCAAAAATGACACAATCACGGTTGAGGTAGCCAATGAACGAGTTGTATTTGAGTTCTCTAAGACTTTGAAGAGGCCTATGATAGAGAGAATTTGCCGGGTCAGTCTAGTGGAGAATGAGATAGAGGATGCTGCGAGTGTGGTTCACACCGGAGATGAGTTGTATGCTTCTCTTACCGAAGCCCCGAGCTTGGACATGGAAGAGGTGAAGGAATTCTCCATGCTTCTTGACACTACCATTGAGGAGACACAAGATGAAGCATTTGAGGTTCTAGCTACATCCATTGACAAAGAGGAGTGTTCTAAGCCTCCTCCCAAGGTAGAGTTCAAACCCCTTCCCTCCTCTCTTAAGTATATTTTTCTTGATGATGCATGTACTTATCCTGTTATTGTCAACTCGAGTCTTGATGACATCTCTATATCAAAATTGATTGAGATACTACAAAAATATAAAGATGTCATTGGGTACTCGATTGATGACCTTAAGGGGATAAGCCCTTCTCTTGCTATGCATCGTATCCATCTCATTGATAGTAATGCCTCATCCATCGAGCATCAGAGAAGGGTCAATCTCAATCTCAAAGAGGTTGTGAAAAAAGAGATTATGAAATTGCGCGACCCGAGAATCATCTACGCTATCTCCGATAGCAAGTGGGTGAGCTCGATTCATGTGGTTCCTAAAAAAGGAGGCATGACTATTGTTGAGAATGAGAAAGGAGAAACTATTTCCACTAGAACTGTTACCGGATGGAGGGTTTGTATTGATTATAGGAAGTTAAACAAATCCACCCTCAAGGACCATTTCCCTCTCCCCTTCATTGACCAAATGTTGGAAAGGCTTGCTCGTCATTCACACTTTTGTTTTCTCGATGGGTATTCCGGATTCTTTCAAATCCCTATTCATCCGGATGACCAAGAGAAAACCACCTTTACTTGTCCGTATGGGACATTCGCATATCGAAGGATGCCCTTTGGTTTGTGTAATGCCTTATCTACTTTCCAAAGGTGTATGACAACAATCTTCTCTGACATGCTAGAGGATTCTATTGAGGTGTTCATGGACGATTTTAGTGTGTGTGGTTCGTCTTTTGACACATGTCTGGTTAATCTTCAGTGTGTATTGAAAAGGTGTCAAGAGACGAACCTCGTCCTGAATTGGGAGAAGTGTCACTTTATGGTTGAGGAAGTCATTGTCCTTGGGCATAAAGTGTCAAAGAAGGGCATTGAAGTGGATCCGGCAAAGGTTTCGGTTATTGAGAAGCTTCCGCCACCGAACTCGGTGACGGGAGTTCGTGCTTTCCTTGGACATGCGGGTTTTTACCGGTGTTTCATCAAGGATTATTCTCAAATAGCCAAACCATTGACGAATCTACTTCAAAAGGATGTAGATTTTGAGTTTGATGAGTCTTGTATTAAGGATTTTGAAACGTTGAAAAAGGCCCTCACTTCTGCCTCCATTGTGCAAGCTCCGTATTGGAGCTTGCCTTTTGAACTGATGTGCGATGCTAGTGATTTTGCAGTGGGCGTTGTTCTTGGGCAACGCAAGGAAGGAAGGCTACATGTGATAGCCTATGCAAGTAGGACCTTGGATGATGCTCAACGGAATTATGCAACTACGGAAAAAGAGATGTTAGCCGTAGTCTTTGCATTTGACAAATTTCGGTCTTACTTGACCTGCAATAAGGCTATTGTGTATACGGATCATTCTGCGGTTCGTTATTTGATGAGTAAGAAAGATGCAAAGCCTCGGCTCATTAGGTGGGTGCTGCTTCTTCAAGAGTTTGATTTTGAGATGAAGGAGAAAAAGGGGATGGAAAATGTGGTAGCTGATCATCTTTCTCGTCTCCCTCTTGATCAGAAGGTCTTTGATCCTAACGAGACCCCTATTGAAGAAGATTTGAGAGAACAAGCTTTATTAATTCGCCATTCTGAATAATGAGATTCCATGGTTCGCCAACTTTGCGAACTACTAAGCTTGTGGGATTGAACCTCATGGTTTCAATTCTCAACAAAGGAATCGATTTTTCAAGGAAGCTTCGAGGTTCTATTGGGATGACCCTCTTTTGTTTAAGAAGTGCGCCGATGGTGTGTTTAGAAGATGTTTGCCCAATCATGAGATCACATCGGTATTGAACCACTGCCATACCTTGGCATGTGGAGGGCATGGTGGAGCAAGCAAAACTGTTGCTAAGGTGCTCCAATGTGGTATGTTTTGGCCTTCATTGCAAAAAGATGTTCGTGAGTTTGTTTTGAGCTGTGATAGATGTCAACGGAGTGGTGGCATCACGAAAAGACATGAGATGCCTCAACAAATCATTCTAGAGGTTGAGCCCTTTGATGTATGGGGAGTCGACTTTATGGGCCCTTTTGTCCCTTCTTTGGGCAACATGTACATCCTTGTTGCGGTTGATTATGTAACTAAGTGGGTTGAAGCCATTGCCTCCCCCACAAATGATCACAAGGTTGTAACCAAACTCCTTAAGAAGATCATCTTCCCAAGGTTTGGAGTGCCCCGAGTATTGATAAGTGATGGCGGCTCACACTTCGCCAAGAAGCAATTAAAGGCACTTTTGAAGAAGTACGGGGTGAATCACAAGTTTGGTCATCCCTATCATCCCCAAACTCAAGGCCAAGTTGAAGTCTCCAACCGAGAAGTGAAGAATATCCTTGAGAGAGTGGTGAATAAGACAAGGAAGGATTGGTCGTTGAAGCTGGATGATGCTCTTTGGGCTCTTCGCACGGCTTTCAAGACGCCTATAAGTACCACTCCCTACCGCCTCGTGTATGGCAAAGCTTGTCATTTGCCGGTTGAGCTCGAGCACAAAGCTTGGCGGGCAATCAAAGAGCTCAACATGGATCTTCACTTGGCGGGAGATGCTCGGAAAGAAAAGCTAGTTGAGCTTGAGGAACTCCGGGTTGATGCATATGAGAGCTCGAGATTGTACAAGGAGCAAACGAAGAAATGGCACGATCACCGGATTCAACAAAGAGACTTTCGGGTTGGAGACAAAGTCTTGTTGTTTAACTCAAGGCAAAAGCTCTTCCTCGGAAAATTAAAGTCTAAGTGGTTGGGGCCCTTCCAAGTGTTGAAGACTACACCTTATGGAGCCTATGAGATTTTGGGCGAGAATGGTCCGTTTTTGGTGAACGGTCAAAGATTGAAGATCTACCACGATAATCAAGCCATCGGTTCTGTTGGTTGCTTGATTCTTCGCTCTCCCGAGCGCTCCTCTTGAAGATCATATCCTTTTAGTCAAGCTAATGACTTAAACCAAGCGCTACACGGGAGGCAACCCGTTTCTCTTCTTCTTTTCTTTTTCTATTTTTAGTTTTTGGATTGATTTTTGTTTTTACCAGCTAACCATGAGCATTCAATTGAGCTTAAGAGGATTTGATTCATTTGAGAAGTCGAAATTTAAAGCAAATAAGTTGTTGGACAGTCTATTTGGTGCGCCCGCACCCCAGATAGGTGCGCCCGCACCAAACAGACCGACTTTGTCTAGTTTGGCAGTAAGCATGGTGCACCCGCACCACTTGGGAGGTGCGCCCGCATCGTTTAAAAAAAATTTCAAAAATTCTGAACGGTGCGCCCGCACCACTTGAGAGGTGCGCCCGCACCTTTACGGCAGCAAAAACCCAGAATTGACAGTAGGTTTCGTGCGCCCGCACCACCTCTGAGGTGCGCCCGCACCATACAAAATTTTCGAACAAAATTTTAAATGGTGCGCCCGCACCACTAGAGAGGTGCGCTCGCACCATCCCGACTGGGCAATTAAAACGCACGATGGCTCTATTTTTTTCGGCTCCCAACTCTCATCTCCTCTAATATTTTCGAATCTCTCTTCTCACTCACTCACTTTCTCTCACTTCAACATCTCTAGATCCGGCAACCACTATAATTTTCCGGCGATTTCCGACCACCATCTCACCGGAAACTTCATCTTCTTCATCTCTACAACACTCAAGTGTATCAATTTGGGGGTTTTGCAAGATTTGGATTTCTAGGGTTTCAAAATTGGGGATTTTCATCTCCAAGTTGGTAATCTCTTCCTAAATTCTTGTTTTTCATTTATAATCTTGTTATTTGGACTACAAGTTTGTTTTCTTTTTGATTGCATGCTTGTTTTTCTTCTAGCTTTGGTTTGTTCATGAATTTTGCCTAAATTTGTGGTTGGTGTTGTGATTAACTAGTTTGATTTTATGTTCTTTGTGGAAATTTCATAGTCTATGGGATTTTTGTGAACTACATTGAACTATTTGAAGTGCTTTGTTGAGAAAGTATTGATGAACATGTGGTTTGGATTGTTGATTGTGTGAGTTGAATAATTTTGTGAGTTTGGTTGAGTTTTTGAAGTAGAATCAAATTCTTGCTTGTTAGCAACCTAGTTGCTATTGATTGTGGGATTTATTTGTTGGTAGATCTTTCTTTTTTTAGGTCTTTTGTGTGTTTATTAGTGTGGTGATTTGTTAGTTTAAGGTATTGAAGTGTTCCATTAAAAAGGCCACGCCCCTTGTTTTTCCCCCATTTGAATGGAAATCTTTCTCAAATTGTTTTTAAACACCACCATGGGAAAAAAAAGTGGCGAACGATCATCCTCCCAGGCTAAGAGAGCTAAAACATGGTCCTCCTCGCAGGCACCTTCTTCTAGCTCTAATCCCCCACCCATCTACTCTCTCAAACTCCCAAATGCAGCACACCGTCAGATTTTTGCACGGCTTTCGAGCCGAACTCTGCGTCCCACGAAGTTCTATGACTCTGGTACCTGCAAGCACCTTAATATCGACACGATAGTAAGGCAGATGTCAGAAAATCTAGGGTTGTCGAACTTCCTTCCAGTCCAGGAACCTACTTATGACCAACTAACTCTTGAGTTCTTGAGTTCGTTGAACATAAGTCGGGAGCCGGAATCCGGTGCTCTGACTATCCAAGCTCGTCTTTTTAATCAAGTCAGAACACTGTCTTTTGACGAGGTATGTGACGCATTTGGGACGGACTCTAGTGCCCCATGTGATGCCTCCTCAGCAACAATTTGGGAGGGGTACAATGAACAAGAGTGGTGGGCCAAAATCACTGATGGCACCACTCAGTTTCGGACGATCTCGTCCAAAGCTTCTGAGATTATCCATCCTGCTCTCTGCTACTTCCGTAGGATGTTGGTTTATACCTTCTTTCCTAAGCAAGAAGTCGGGCAATTGAGAAAGGAAGAGCTATTGGTTCTCTGGTTGGCCACTTATGGGGACTGCCGTGGAGCCCGAATAAATTTTGCAGCTATCTTCCTTAATCGATTGCAAGAGATTAGGGGGGGTACTACGGTAACCGGGGAGATCATTTGTGGTGGAATGATCATCCGGCTAGCGTCTTACCTCTCGTTGGACGATGACCTGGCCCGCTTAGAAGAAAGCGTGCCTACTGTTGGTCAGTCCAACTTATTGGATGGTGCGGCCCTTCAGCAGATGAAATTTCTGCGTGGTTTTTGGAAGACCAGTTGCATTTGGCTTGTGGGAGGGAGACCCTACTGTTATATGGATACTGAGTTCATTTGGAACCCCCACCGACTGTGATAACCCATGGCGGGTTCCCCCTACCCCTATTGACCCAGATCATTGCTCTGATATGACCTACCTTCAGTCCACCACTATGGACAGGGTACCGAGGGTTCTGAGACCCGACCACCGCATTCCCGTGCGTGAGGTGGCCGAAGCCTCTTCCTCCCAGTCCTTTGACATGGCCTCCGTCATGGCAGCCATAGCCTAGATGCAGGTCACTCAAGTGGCCAATCACCATGCGGTTACTGCTACCCTTGACGGTTTCCGCACCGACCTTGACCATGTGTCTAGGGTGGCTTGGCGAACTCATCTCGCCAATGTCCGCTCCGGACATGAGCCTCCCTTCCCTAACCACCCCTACTACCCTCCTGCCTTCGACCCTAGTACCGGGCCATTTGAGGAGGCACCTTTCCGCCCCTTCCCCCACTACCCGTCTTACTTTTCAGACGGGTATTCAGGTGCATTTTTCCCTTCTAACCCCCTCCCGATGGGGGCAATGATGGGAACTCTTAGGAGCTCTTTTTGACCCCCCCCCCCTCTTTTTGCAACTTCGAGCGCGGAGTTTCACTTAAGCTTGGGGGCCCTTGCATGTATGCCTGTGTTTTTGGGAGTTTGGGGTCCTAGGTGGTTATTTAGGTGAGGTTCTATCGGTTTTGGGTACGGATTGGTGATTGGTTATTCTACTTGGTCTTTTTCCCCCACCCCTGTTTCATCCAAATCACCCTTGTATAGCTTGTTTTTGGTAGTTTGTTTTTAGTTTTTTTTAGAAGTTTGTTTTTAGCTTAGTTTTGGTAGTTTGTTTTTGGTATGTTTGCATTGCATAAAAAAAAACACACAAAAAACACAAAAAAAAAATTTGTTTTTCCTTTTTCTGCATTTAGGGAAGCTTGGTTGCATGTATGATTTGTAGCTAAGAGTGTTCATAACTTGATTGGAAGACCTTCTTTGCATTTGACTTGATGATTTTGGAAGCCTCGCTGTGACTTTAGGTGATCTTTGAGATCGGTAACTTTTGGTAGAGTCTTTTTGAAACTAGGCGAGTTGGTTGATTGGATTGCCTTGTCCCTTGTGCGGTGAACCCCGAAGGAGGGCCAAGAACCTCGTAAGACTCATTTACAACCCTCACCATTGATCGCCTAACTTGTGACTTGCATTTTAGCTCCCCAAGATTGCATAAGACCGAGCCTATAGAACAATGATTTAGGGCGTTTCTTTTTGCTAGAAATAGGAGCTCAAAAGCCAAAAAGTTTTTATACCTGCATAATTATCCACTTCTCAACCCATTTGAGCCTTTCTATCCTATTTTTTCTTAACCCTCATAATAAGTCATGTCCAAACTTTCCCCAAAGTGGAGTACATGTCTAGTTTGTGTTGAGTTGAGTTGTTTTGATACTAAGTCTTTGGTTGAAAGTGAATTAATGTGCGTGTATAATTGCAAAAGTTGAGGAAAATTGTGAGAAAGGAAAGAAAAAGGAAATAAAAGAAAGAAAGAATACTCTTAGTGTTTCATTTGGATTTTTATTGAAAAGAAAGAAAGAGCAAATTGTTGCGAAAAATGAAAAAAAAATGTGTTCAAAAAGTGAAAATCAATGTGAGAATCAAAGATGTGTGAGATTTCGATTTGAGTTGGTGTTTGGACTAGCTTGGGGGAGTTTTTACCCCCCAGTGTGTACTCCACTTTACCCTTTTTGCGCCACATTCCTAAATTGATATCCACACATTTAACCTAGCCCCGTTACAACCTTAATAAAGTCCCTTTTGACTTCTAGATTGGACTTGGTCAATTAGTAGCGGCGGGTGAGATTTTGTGCAAGTCATGATGAGGGTAATCAAAATGTGGTAGAGGAAAGCTATTATGGTTGAGCATCCCTAGGGGGGAGTCAAACTCGGGACTTGGAAGTGGAGAGGAGTGAGAAATCACTCTTAGAAAGCCTATTTTTCAAGGAGACTCGGTTGATCGGTGGATTGGATCCCTTGAGTCACTCTTGTGCTTCCTAATCATCTTCCCTCTTGTGTTTGGTTGGTCTCCTAAATCTTGTTATGAACTCATTTAGCTTGCATGTCATGTTTGTAGCTTTGCTTTTAGAGCATTTAGATTAGTTTGTTGCATGATTTTTCTTTTTCCTCTTTTTCACCTCCTCTCTTTCTTCTTTCTCATTCTTGGTTTACTTGAGGACAAGTAAAATGCTAAGTTTGGGGGAGTTTGATAAGTGCGTTTCGAACGCACTTTATGAGCTCCTTTTGGCATGGTTTGATCCTTTTTTCTCCCTTTTCTTCCCTCTTTCTTCCTAATTTCCTTCTCTATTTCTTTCACTTGATCATTGTTGATCATAGTGACATTTTGCTAGATTTTCGGTCAATTTTGACCGGATTTCTAGTACATTTGCTTTCACCGTGTTTTGATTGCAGGTATGACCTTTTCCGAGGTCGAGAGTTGGGAGATACGGCATAAGGAATGAGTTGGAGAAGCCGACCAGAGACTGATGTGCGCTCGCACCACCTTCTAGGCGCCCGCACAGGCTGGTGCGCCCGCACGCCCAAGTGGTGCGCCCGCACGCCCAAGTGGTGCGCCCGCACCATCGGAGACTTTTGAAGCCCAATTGTCAGAAGGCATGGTGCGCCCGCACCAACCATATGGTGCGCCCGCACCAAGGTGGTGCGCCCGCACCCCTCACAACGGTGCGCCCGCACCGTTTGACGCTTGACACCAGTTATGAGGCAGAATGAATGGTGCGCCCGCACCTGATTTTGGTGCACCCGCACCATTCGAATCCGCAAAAGAAAAAAAAGTCGAGCCTAATTAAAAACGATAATTTTGTTTTAGTTTTGACTTATGCTTTATTCTATGTTTTAGAGAGGATTGTTAGGATTGATATTAGAGAGATAAACACCTTAGTTTTGTCAAAGATTTGAGATTATAGATCATAGTTTGTGATTCCTACACATTGAAGGTACTTTTTATTCAATTTAATTTCAAAGTTTCAGTTTTTATTCTCTCTTTTCATTGTTATTCTTTGTTCTTCCATATTATTAGATCTTTTTTATCATAGTTTCAAAATTGTTTTTTCATTAGACTAATTATCTATTAATCATGTTTAGCACTAGATTAGTTATAGATTTCATGTTTTATTGCTTAGAATCCATGATTAGTGAGTAGTCTCCTATCTAGGGTTAGGGTGAAAGTATGGATTAGGCTTTAAACGTATTGTTAATGTGATTGTGATGATCTGAAGATGTTCATGCATTGATCTTGGTGTTTTGAGGCCTTATGATAGATATTGATCACATTTATGCTTTGGTATTCGGATTTCAAATTGTTCTTAATCGAATTTTGAACTCTTTTATCATCCCCATGAATCAACTTAATTTCTAGGCCAAGGTATTGGGTAGAAATTAAGGGGATCCTTTATTAGGGGTTTTTCGATTTCATTGGATCTCTTAATCAATTGACTAAAGACCATTCGAGAGAGGATTTAGTTGATTGATTAAGCAATCATTCTCGAGGACCATTCGAGAGAGGACTCGAGTATTTTAGAGGAAAACTAAACCTTGCATAATCGTCGCCTTTGAATCACAATTGCATTAATGATTGTTACTCCGCTTTGATCTATACTAGTAACCTTAACTCTAGTGTCTTCCTTATTGTTATTTTCATCTCGTGTTATTTGCTAGTCCTTTGATAGTAGCTAGTCGTAGTTGTTACCAAATCATTTTAAACCCCCAAAAACTCTTCAATTAAGTAATTTAGACTTGATAGACTTTGATTAATCCCATTTTCCCTGAGGATCGACCCTTGACTTGCCTTTACTACATTCTTAGTAATTGCTTGTTAGGTTCTATAAATATTGTTTGAAAAGCGATTTTTGGTGCCTTAACGACACACTAAAAACCTTTTATCAACAATCATCTGGAAATCAGAGGCAGACATCCTATAAAGGAAATGACACTTGCCACAGATGTGGCGTGACTGGGCACTGGGGTCGCGCATGTCGTACTGCCAAACATTTGGTAGACCTATATCAGGCTTCAATAAAGAACAAAGGGAAAAATGCTGAAGCAAACTTTGTTAATGAAGCTAATACATCCATGCCCAGCCTTGATGTTTCAGATTTTTTTATGGATGATGTTGAAGCAAAAAACAACTTTGTTTAGATAACAATGCATTAATATGCTTAGTTTATTTTAATTGCTTCAATATCCATTTTCATGTATTCCCTCCTTGATCATTAATAAAATATGTATTTTTTTTATACTGATCATCATATTTATTATTTATGAAGATATGAATTTACCAAAAGTTGGAACCAAAGAACAATGTCTTCTCGACAGTGGGACAACACACACCATATTGAAAAATAAAGAGTATTTTTCAAAACTTACAATATTTCAAGCAAATGTTAGCACAATCTCTGGGACAGCCAAGTTAATTGAAGGTTCTGGGAAAGCCTGCATTATATTTCCAAATGGGACAAAATTGATAATCAATGACGCATTATATTCGAGTATATCTCGAAGAAACCTCATAAGTTTTAAAGATGTACATCATAATGGTTACCATTTGGAAACGATGACAGTGAACAAAGAGGAATTCATATGCCTCACGGCAGAAAAATGCGGCAAGAAATACATCTATGAAAATTTGCCAGCAATTTCCTCGGGACTATATCGCATAGATATACGTCCGATTGAAATTAATATGATATCTAACCAGAAGTTAGATAACAGAAAATCATTTATTCTAGGGCATGACCGATTAGGCCATCCTGGCACAGGAATGATGCATAGAATCATTGAAAATTCAATTGGACACTCTATAAAGAATGTCAACATTCCTCGGTCAAATGAATTATCATGCTCTGCATGCTCACTTGGCAAAGTGATAATCAGTCCATCTATAAATAAGATTGCCACTGAAACTCCAATATTTTTAGGAAGAATAATACAAGGAGATATTTGTGGGCCTATTCACCCCGCATGCGGACCATTCCGCTATTGCATGGTATTAATTGATGCCTCTACTCGATGGTCACATGTGAGCCTTTTGTCAAGTAGAAATATTGCATTTGCAAAACTTCTGGCTCAAATAATTCGATTAAAAACTCAATTCCCAGATCATACAATAAAGAGAATAAGATTAGACAATGGTGGGGAATTTACATCCTAAACTTTTAATGACTATTGCATGTCTATTGGGATTGTTGTAGAGCACCCTGTGCCTCATGTACATACATAAAATGGCCTTGCTGAATCATTAATCAAGAGACTACAATTAATTGCAAGACCATTAATAATGAGATCAAAATTACCCTCTTCTGCTTGGGGTCATGCTATATTACATGCAGCAGCATTGATAAGATTAAGGCCGACAGCCTATCACAAATTATCACCGTTACAATTAGTATCAGGTCGAGAATCGAATGTCTCACATTTGAAAATTTTTGGGTGCGCTGTACATGTACCTATTGCTCCGTCCCAACGTACTAAAATGGGTCCACAAAGAAGGATGGGAATATATGTTGTATTTGAATCTCCATCAATTATTAAATATTTAGAGCCAACAACTGGCGATTTATTTACAGCTCGATTTGCTGACTGTCATTTTAATGAGTCAGTATTCTCATCCTTAGGGGGAGAGAAAGTGGACCCACAAAGCATAAAAACAGAAATTACATGGAACGCATTGCAAATGTCGTTTCTGGACCCAAAACGTGGTAGACCACCCGGTTCTAAAAACTCAAAATCGAGAAAAATGAAAAAGCAAGGAGAAACAACGAACGAAATTAATATAAATCCTCCAAAGGAGCATGATGAAATTCATGATGAAAACAAAGATAAAGATAAGAATGTTCCAGAAGAAAAGGGAAATGAAAGCATAGACAACAATGAAACTTCAATTAATTATGTTTCTACAAAGAAACAATGGAATCGAAAAGATGTTGTCTTGAATGAAATCTTTGCCTACTCCATAGCGGTTGAAATGACATACGATGAAAATGATATATAACCAAATACAGTAGATGAATGTCGCCGCAGAAAAGATTGGCCAAAATGGAAAGAAGCAATTCAAGCAGAATTGAAATCACTTGAAAAACGTGAGGTATTCGGACAAATAACCCAAATACCAAAAGGTGTAAAACCAGTTGGGTACAAATGGGTATTCGTGAGAAAACGAAATGAGAAAAATGAAGTTACTAGATATAAGGCAAGGCTAGTAGCCCAAGGCTTCTCGCAAATGCCAGGGATTGATTATGATGAGACATATTCTCCAATAGTTGATGCAACTACACTAAGGTTTCTGGTAAGTTTATCAGTTTCGAAAGGATTGCAAATGAGGTTAATGGATGTAGTGACTGCATACTTATATGGGTCACTTGACACAGATATTTATATGAAAGTCCCTGATGGACTAAAACTACCAGAAAATCACATGCCCAAAGAGATGTTTTCAATAAAATTGAAAAAGTCACTCTATGGGTTAAAACAATCTGGAAGAATGTGGTATAATCGTCTTAGTGAATGCCTATTGAAAGAAGGATTCAAAAATAATCAAATCAGTCCTTGTGTTTTCATAAAGCAATCCAAATCAGGATTCGCCATCATTGCTGTCTATGTCGATGATTTGAATATTATTGGAACTCCTAGAGAACTCGAAGTGACTGCAAAGTACTTGATAAAAGAATTTGAGATGAAAGATCTCGGGAGGAAAATTTTTTGCCTTGGCTTACAAATGGAACATTTGAGAAATGAGATTTTTTTCCATCAATCAAACTGTACAGAAAAAATTCTAAAACATTTTTCATGGACAAAGCTCACCCAATAAGTTCTCCAATGATAGTGCGTTCTCTGAATGTGAAAGATGATCCATTCAGACCACGAGAAGAAAATGAAGAAATTCTTGGTCCTGAAGTACCATATTTAAGTGCGATTGGTGCCTTAATGTACTTGGCTAACAATACTCGACCTGACATAGCTTTTTCAGTAAACTTGTTAGCTAGATACAACAATGCACGAACAAAGAGACACTGGAATGGAGTCAGACACTTATTACGTTATCTTCGAGGAACACAAGATCTTGGATTATTCTACCAGTTGAAACCAAATGCGTCACTCATTGGATATGTAGATGCTGGTTACCTATCAGATCCACAAAAGGCCAAGTCTCAATCCGGGTATCTATTCACTTATGGAGGTACTGTAATATCTTGAAAATCCACGAAGCAGACTTTGACGGCCACATCATCAAATCATGCAGAACTAATTGCTCTTTATGAAGCTGAAAGGGAATGTGTATGGCTAAGGTCAATGATCAAGAATATCCAAGAAGAATGTGGAATGGAAACAATAACAACAAATCCAACTATCATCTACGAACACAATACTGCATGTATCGCCTAAGTAAGCGAAGGGTACATCAAAGGAGACAGAACTAAACATTTATCACCAAAGTTCTTCTTCACTCATGACCTCCAAAAGGAAGAGACGATAAACATCCAACAAATCCAATCATGTGAGAATCTCGCAGATTTATTCACCAAATCCCTTCCGACCAAGAAATTTGAAGAATTAGTCCGAAAAATTGGAATGCGTCACCTTCGTGATATATGCTAGATTCAGGGGGAGTATTATATGCGTTGCACTCTTTTTCCCTTCGATCAGGTTTTTATCCCACCGGGTTTTTCCTGACAAGGTTTTTAATGAGGTAGTTAATTTTAAGCATATAAGGATACATAATAGTTGTACTCTTTTCCCTAGTTATGGATTTTTCCCACAGGGTTTTTCCTAATAAGGTTCTTAATGAGACAACGTTTATTATGAGTTATCAGTGGACATTCAAAGGGGAGTGTTGAGAGAACAATGGAATGGTAAATTCCACTGTTAAGCATAGTGAATGTCCTGACATGCATTTAATGCATGTTGGGAAAAGTTTTCTTCCGCCGCTGCAATTGTTGAAAATACGCAAGTGTACACAGTGAAATTTTTGCTTATAAATACCGTCGATGTAAGAAGTGAGTTTACACAATTCGAATACAATACACTCTTCTGATATATTTCTATCAATAACTTCTCTCTCTATATATTTCTCACAACAAGACACATAATTTAACATAAGCTTTGTCATAATCTACTTGTACTGGTGTAGAACTGTAAAAGTTTTCATTCTTTTTTTATATAATATCTCCATGTATAGTGTGGCCCTTCCCAACCGTTTCTAGAAAATTAGCGAAGATTTTCCACTATGATAGTATAGATGGCTTGCTTGGCAGTGGTGTAAGATGACTTGTGTTTTTGAGTCTTCTTAATAAAATGATGATTTAATAGTAGAAAGAAAATATGTGTGTAGACACATAATCGTGTCTCCCCATTTAGTATCCTATGATGACCAATACCCCGCTCTAATTGTTCCGGATCGAGGAAAGAATAAAGAATGAGTCTAAGATAAAATGTTTTAAGCCCAAAACCATTTTCTAACTCTTTTTAAAAAAGTCCATCTTCGAAAACCTTTTAAAAGTAGTTTTATGAAAGCCCAATTTTTAAAACCCTTTTTCTAGCCCAATTTAGTTAATAAAATTAATTAATTATATTAATTAGTTTTGTTAATAAAAATATCTTTTTAATAAAAAATTATATTTTTCCAAAGTGTTTTTAAATATTTTTATCTAACTATTTTATAAAATATCTTTTAAGAAACCCAATTTTTTTCGGTAACCTATTACTTCTCAACTACCAAACCTATATATATTATCTCCTAACAATTCCATCTGAGGATTCCACGGCAAACACAAAAATCTCAGAACTAACAACACAACCTTCAACTTACACGGCCCCCCTCCAATTCTCTCGACAAAACCTCCTAACAATTAATTCCACCGCCTAAGAAAATCACTCGCCACCCTCTAATATCATCACCATCCCTCACAAAAACACAGGGCCAATATACAAAATTCCTCGACACTCCCTGCATCTTCATCTTGATAATTCTTCTCGCCAAATCTCACAAACAATTATCACACCACTACCTATTCTACTATTAATTATTATCATCCTTGTTCAATCAAAGTTACATGACAAGATACATACATCAAGATCACGCATCACCTAATGCTAATACATTAATCTAACGCAACATAATTTTTTTAACGACTCGTTTAATATTCGATCCAAGATCCGTACAAATCAATGACCCCGGACGGTGGTATAATTTCTAAGGGTCAACTAAATTAACCACCTTTATTTTCTCTCTTTATTTATTTTTATTATTTTATTGAAATTACTAATATTCTATTCATGATGTAGATTGTTAACAAATTCATGCGAGTGTAAGTATTGTATATTATACTAACTCCATGCAATATTTTCTTTTCTTATTTTTTATTTATATTCATACATTATTATATGCCTGCCTGATTGTTCTATGCATATTATATGATTGTCCCTGCTTTATTGTTTTTATCACCCACATGTTATTTTTGCTAATCAAAGACCTAAAGAACTGTTCTAACATTAATCAGATTAATTTGGACAACCTGTTAAGTTCCCTGTAATATTGATTGCCTAATAAGATGTCACTAAAAAATAGTCTTTTTATGTGTTTCCTGAACCAACTTAGACTGAATATTTTTTGGATGTTTAAAACATTATTTGATTCTTCTTTGGCATAAAATCTGTTGTGAATCGATATTTAGTAGAGGCCAGCAATGGGCGAATGTGGTTCTTTATGACTATATTCGTACACTCACCCCCGAACTCAATCTTTGGTTCATTTTGACCATCTATGGAGTCAGGACGGGGAAATCTACATTGGATAATTTGTCCCTACGGTTTTCCCATATCCAATTAGGTTTATGATTCTTCCAAAAAAGAATTGTTGGTGACTTCTTTCAAAACAATTTTCAATAAAACCTTTACAGTGGGGTAGTCAAATATAATACGCGCTCATCCCGCGTAGGTGAAATAAAAACACGCCTACAATGTGCAACAACTTCGTCATTTGTATGTCATCCTAAATAGTGTGACATATCATGTTGCTCGATGCTAATGATAAAATTTAATTTACCACCAAATATTAACTTAATTGATGTTGCGTTTGCCATTTTGATAATTGAATCTCTAACAATGATGGTTAACAAAAAGTTGGTACTAATCGACCCTGCTTTTCCCGATCTTGAAACTTCAAAAGGATTAATGAAAAAACTCGTATGAACCCGGTGCACACTAATTAGTGTGCACCTAATAGATGTTATGTAGGTTGTAATGATTACAACTTCTACCACTAGTAGAAAAAAATGGAAGGGTTGCGGTCAAAACAGCCCTTAGGGCTGCGTTTTTTGCTAGCAGCCCTTTCCGTAGCAGCCCTTCACAACGAAGGGCTGCGGCTTCGGGTCTAGACCGCAGCCCTTCTATGTGTGAAGGGCTGCGGTATCGAACATGTACCTCAGCACGTAATAGCCACATGCAAGTCCATCATCTTATTGCGGACACTACATGTTCACCAAAGGATGCATCCAATGACATTCATGTTAGATGTGTAGTATGTGCTGAAAAGTGTTTCTATATAAGGACAAACAAATTAGTCATGTTACCTCGACTGATATCCAAGCAGGAGCTTTTGGTGCTCGAAGTCCTGTTGCACTACTATGCTTCATCACACTACATCAATACATTATTATAAGATTAGATGTATTACTAACTGTTTATATATATATAAAGATGATGAATAATGCATGTGTAATTATTAATAAGTGCGCATATATTTAGTTTCGATTAGGCTACCTATTTAACAATGACTTGATTAGTAAGGACCGTGGTGGTTGTCGACGCAAAGAATCAAAGTGGTAGATCACTTCGTTACGTGACAAACATATCACAAGCAGTGTCCAATGAGTCCTACGACAAGAAAATGTAGTTATTATTAATCATAGAACAATTACGAGGTGAATTTAATTATCGAAATAAAAGTAAAGCGGGTTTAACAAGCATACTGTTCAATATACGGGACAAGGATGATCTGATGATATCCTAAACGAGATGATGCTTTCAAACTCATATCGAGATACTCTTTCACTTCAGCTTTGTTTTTTAAGCAATTGCCATCTCGTATTATGTTTGGACATAACCAACCAAACATTGACTCACTTGATGTTGCAATCAATTCATTGTATAATAACCTGAGAAATCATATTGATTAAAAGTAAACTTACTTATTATATAAGTTGAATTGAAAACTACTTAAGGCATTTGTATATGTATATTTAATTTATATACTTATGTATTACCTCATGAAAGTTTGTATCATGGAAACATTCAACTCTACCGCACATAAGAATTCTTTAATATCGAGCTTAGAAATGAATGTCGATGACTCCTCAAAGTAGTGGAATTATTGCGCCCCCAAAGTAACCTCTATTGTACTGTCATCGGGTAAATCGCTAGCGCACTCATGTAACCAAAAGCATGGAATACTAAGGCCTCGCACCACCTGCGGCTCGATAATAAGTGGATTCTTTGTCATAGAAACATTTCCCTTCACCACATTTCATTCACCTTCATCACGTAAACTTGCTTTCTTATCAGGTGAACATGCCTTCTTTCCCTTCTTGTCATGTGAGTCGGTCTTCCTCCAAACCTAGTAATTAGTTAAAAGTAAAGATATTACTGACTATCATAGGAACTATAAAAGAAAACACGCATATATATATATGTATGTTAATCATTGTACCTCATCTGAAAACCGCACCAATGCACGCTGTAACACCCCAGAATTTCAAAGGCGGAAAAGAAAGATATAATAATAATATTAATAGGACGATGGCGGAAACATCGTCTTCTGGGAATGTCACTACTACAAGAATAGTGTTTAAATAACTAAGTGATAAAAACAAACATAAATAAATACTATAAGTAAATTAATTACTTAGATTAAAATCGAAATGAGAAAACTATCTCAAACTAAAGAGAAGTCTAGAACTAAAACCCCTAATAGATTATTTCTCGCATCTCAACCCGAGCCCAAAATCAAAGAAAATCCCCATCAACAAAACCTGCAAAATATACAACAAATATCCACAGTCAGTGGGGAGTAACTAGCAGTTCTCCCAGAACAATAGCAATCAAAGCACGATTCAGAAGAAGATTATTAAGAAAGGAATAACATGCAATCATTACATCAATAGCATGCACATAGAAATCATAAAGCTCATAGATGAAACAAGTGATCATCAACAATAAGTAAACATGATAGAGTGAGTGACATAATTCTAATATATATAAATAATAATAAATCAAGAATTCAACACGTTATTGAGTCAGAAACCGAACGCCAGTGATTCGCAAATCACTTCCTAAGGTTTGTCAGATCGCAATCTCCAGGTCAGTCTATGGGCTTACGTTCCCCACTGCCTGTGTCTAAGAATGGCCAAACTCCCGATGCAGGGTAGAACACGCAGAACTCCCTGACCTCTCGGACGACAACAATTAACCCGGGTGTACCCCCTAGTTCGCAAACCAGGTGGTTGGCATGTTCTTAACCGGGGACTACATCTATCCCACCGGATATTCTTATCTCAAAATACAATCATGCATACAAACTAAGTATCATTCATCAAAAATATTCGTCAAAAGGGATGCCACCCGGCCTTATACCCACATTTCATCAAACAGATCTTCATAATTCCTCAAAATAAATAACTTACGAATTTTCAACAAATAACTCTCTTAATAACACTTGAACATCTCCAAACATCATCAATGATAATATACTGGTTTTTACAGCAACCACAATTCAATCACAAATACATCACCAATTAACTCTAAATCATATTCATTAAAAGAGTAATAACAATTAAATCATTTTATTCCATAAATCAAACCTAAACATGTGGTTACCGAAATGATGCATAATGTATACTAATGAAAATCAGCAACCCAGAATATATTAAATTATAAATTATATCTGATTTACAAGCCTTCAAACAATTTAAAAGTGTATCCTCAATTTCATCACAAAAACACCATAATAATTATGAAACTAACAAATTCGAGCATTAAAATCACACAAAATTATCATATAACCCTAATAGATCTACTGACATGGTACAATTTTTATTTATAATTTTAGGACTCAAAAAGTATTTTTAACAGTTAATATACAGATTCCTCAAATAAGCCATTATAATAATTAAAAATATAAAAAGACGCCCAAAAATTTCCAACAATTTACATAACATGTAAAAACTCACGGAAATACATATTATTCAAACAAATTAATTTTTCTGCCTCTACAAATAATTTTCATGAATTATATACTGACAGAACAGAAATTACAAAAACAGATATATCAATTAATTAAAACAGTAAACAGTAGATAAAAATTATTCTAAGGCATGGAATACATTATACGCATGTTACATGATCTAAGAAAAATGATTTCATCAATTTCAACAGTCGTTCAATAATTATTATGAAATTTAGCCAAGAACGCACAAAATACTAATTAAATCAAATAAATATTAAAAATCATGCAAAAATTATTTTTCTCTACACAGTATTCACATAGCATGTGTCACGTATGTTCATGTAAAATTTCGTCAAAAATCTCATTCAAAAAGTATTTTAGATAATTCCTAACGTATTAATCTAATACCGAATACTACTCTAATCACTATGATTCTAGGATAACAACTAGTTACCTGGATCGTCGGGAGGAGAGCTGAGTCCAAAGATACAATCACGAGTTAAGCATGCAATCCAAATCCTCTTCTAACCCCAAGGCATAACAAACGAGAATTGTAGCAACAAGTCACTAAGCATTTCTTCTTGAACGTTGGAAACTCTTGTTTCGCACTGCTCTGTTACGACCATGATTCCCGATGATCAAAAGCTTGGATTCTAAATCGCTCCGGTCAGAATGTAGAACAAGACGTTATAAACGTTGAGTCCAAAAATGAAGATGATCCAACGGTTAGATCTCCGGATACGGTTATTTTTGTGAAGGTGTGACAGGAAAAACCGGGTTGAAACTTTCTATTCTTTTCCTCTTCCTTTTCTCTCTTCCTTTTCTTGAAAAACGGTGGGTGATAAATGCAAATGATGCTGAACTTCTTTGAATAAAAATCAGAATTTTATGGATGTTTAATGGTTGAAATAAAGGGTTTTAATGAAGGAGAATGATTAGGGGGTTATAGGAGTTACAAAGCTACAAAGAGTCACAAGGAAAAATAAAAAGAAAAGAAAGAAGAGGAGCTCTCCTTCTCCATCTCCTTGGCCGGCTGTCAAGCCCAGCACACCAACAAAAATTTCGGCCCAAATCAACAAGGGTCCATGCTTCAAAAACCCGCTACGCGATAAAACGATTAATTCTTAAATCGCGCCTAAACTTTGAAAATACTTAATAATGAAAATAATTCTAATAAAATATATTATAAATATAAATATAATGCACACATTAACACACCATATAATAAAATAATAATTCGGCTCCCAAATTATAAAGAATAAAAATCATTGATCTAGAGAAAATAATAAATTATTTATTTTTTTACGAAAAGAATATCATTTTAAAATAAACTAACACCAAAAATAAAGAGTGAAAATTACGGGGTGTTACACACGCGGTCATGTAGGCGTAAAATGACCTTTTCGTTACCGAAATTCAACCAACAACAGATGGAATCCTAAAAATCTACACAATAGTTACATTATACCTCATATGATCATGTTCAAAAAGAATTTGGGGTTAAATGACTCGATAGGCACGAATTGGACACGAAAGGCGAAAATAGGCCTAAAATGACCCGAGAATCAGGTCACATGGCAATGAAATGCCCATCAGCTGGTAGCGGCGGAGTTGGAACTGTTATAAATGTGGAGAACACCAGATGGGCATTCGATTGCCATGTGACCTGACTCTCCACATTTGCAACAACCCCACCACCACCACCGCCACTACCCCCCCCACTGCACTCCCTCATTGCCATGTAGGCGTAAAATGACCTTTTCGTTCCCGAAATTCAACCAACAACAGATGGAAGCCTAAAAATCTACACAATAGTTACATTATACCTCAGCCCTCCCCCACCCTCTCGCCCAAAGATCCCCAGCCCTCCCCCCCACCCCCGCCGGCCCTCCCCCACCCATTGCCGCCCACCCCCACCCCCCGTCCGGCCTCCCCAACCTTCCCCCACCCCCCGCCCGCCCTCCCCCCACCTCCCCGCTCAAGATCCACAGCCTCCCCCCCCCCCCCGCCAGCCCTTCCCCCACCCTCCGCCCAAGACCCCCCACCCCCTACCCACCCTCCCCAGCCCCCACCCCCACCCCCCTACAATCACTTGTTTCAGCTAATACAAGCACATTTTACAACAAAAAATAGAAGTTGATTTCAAAATCCAATGAAATTAAACAAAAATTAGAGAAATGTAAAAGAGGAGAGAGAGTGATAGGGGAATTACCGAAAGAGAGTGAGAGAAGGGATGCTCCACAAACAATGCAGTAGTGGAGGAGAGAAGAGAAGAAGAAGGAGCGCAAGGTGGTGCACAAGGTGGTGCAGCTGCATGGTGGTGGAGCACTGGTGGTGGCGTCAATGCAGTGGAGGAGAGAATGAACCAATGCGTGGTGCACTGGTCGTTGCTGTGCTGAGTTGGTGCGTCGTCGTGGCGGTGCGTGCTGGTGGTGCGTGAAATGCGTGGTGGTGGCGCACTGGTGGTGGGTCAATGTGATGGCGAAGGTAGGGTTTCGCACAAGGAGAAGTTCGCTCGTGAATTGTGTCTAAGGGAGGGAAATTAAAATGGGGGGTATTGTATTGTATGCGCGCAAAATTAATTGAATCAAAAAAAAAAGGAAAGTGAAGGACTGCGATTAGCCCAAAAACCGCAGCCCTTCATACAGTACGAAGGGCTGCGTTTTCTTGTTAACCGCAGCCCTTCACTAAAAAAAAAACGCAGCCCTTCCAGCGCAGCCCTTCCTTTTTTTTCCCCTAGTGATACTATTTTGTCTGTCTCTCTCCTTAGATATCCTTGCCTTTTCAGTTTCTCTCTCATAACTGCTTCATTTTCTCTCTCTTCAAGTTCTTACTCTGTTTTCTAGTTTTTGTGATATAGTTGAGTGTACAATTGAACCTGTTATAGAAGATTAGGATTATATAGTCAGTTTCGATATAGTGTGTTTGTGTGTGGTGTAGTTTGTTTCTCTGTGCTATAGTATGTTTATTTGTGATAGTGTTTCTTTGTGTTATAGTGTGTTTCTTTGTGATATAGTGTATTTCTTTTTGATATAGTGTATCTGTTTGTGATATAGTGTTTTTCTGTGTATTATAGTTAATTGTACAATTGAACCTGTTATAGAAGATTAGGATACTATTGTCAGTTTCGATATAGTGTGTTTGTGTGTGATATAGTGTGTTTCTCTGTTCTATAGTGATTTTTTTGGCAAGAGCTATAGTGTTTATTTGTGATAGCGTTTCTTTGTGTTATAGTGTATTTGTTTGTGATATAGTGTATTTCTATCTTATATAGCGTATATGTTTGTGATATAGTGGATTTATGTGTATTATAGTAGTTTGTGTCCCGATTCACGTGCGTGTGCCTGGTACACACTAATTTTACTGTGAACTATGTCCACACAAGTCACATTGAAGGATTAAGCATCCCTTTTAGGCTTTATGCTATTTTTGGCTTATGTTTGACCGGCTCAAGTGCTCAACCCAATTTCAAAAACTTTTAGAAGGACTTATAAGCGTGGATTTTTTTTTGGAAAATGTTGAAAAATAATGTATTTTTTAATTTGTACTTACTTAGAATGGTTGAAAAATATCATTTTTTTTATTGAAAGCTTTGTTATTTGGGAGGTTTTTGGTGGGTGGTATTTAGAACTAGTCGAATAATAATATTTGTGTTATAAAAGTGTCGCGACAACATCTTCGTTAAAAATAATTGGTTCGACATAGATGATACTACAAAGAAATTTTGTTTTTCAAATACTACCTGCTTCATTTCCTTTCTTAGTTTTACCATTTTGACTTTTGACACTATTCACAAATTCTACTTTGACTATCTTCTATTATTTGTACATAAGCAGAAACATAGTCATATGGAATCTTGCTGGATTTGTCTCGATATATATTATTTAAATATCAACTTTTTATAGTTTTTAATATACCGAATTAAAGAAATAATTGTTCAAAATTGTGAGTTAACAAACATGCAAAGAGCAAATGGTAGAATTAAAAGAAGTTGGAGGAAGTATACTACAATATAATACTTGTTACTAGTATTGGAATCCGAGCAAAGATCCGGACTCTTCATGTAGAAGATGTAGACTTTTGAATTTCTTGCGTACTAAATTGAAGTCATTCAACCTTATATCGGAATCGCAATGTCTTTCAATTATATCTTTCGTGGCTTGTGCGATCAACTACCTCTTTGTCCTACAAATATGGCATTACGTTATATACTTCCTTCATTTTTTAGATGATCCCGTTTTGACTTTTGATACTATTCACATACATGACTTTGACTATCTTTTGTGGTTTGTACTTAAGGAAAAATATAGTCATGTGGGATCTTGTTAGATTCGTCTCAATGTATATCTTCCAAATATCAACTTTTTGTAATTTTTGCTTATTGATAATTTAGATATAAAGGTCCAAAATAGTGCATTAGCAAGTGCGTCTAGAGGAAACGAGTCAACTAAAAAAAACAGAGGAGGTACTTCATCCATTTCAAAATATTTGTCACATACAAAAAAGTGGGGGAGTTTTTAAGAAAGGTAGAGAGAGAAAGTGGGAACCACCACTTTTTGCAAAAAAAAAAGACATATGATAAGGACAATGTATGCGCATTTTAAAGGAGAAAGTTGGGGAACACCAACTTTTATGGATTTTAGAAAGTTTAGGGGTAAACAATAATCTGTTTACGATATGTACTAAGTATTGCAACATTTCATTGAGGGAAGTGTAACAAGTATTTTAAAATAGTGGAAAGTACATGTTAAAGAGATTAAGAGGGTGTTTGACAATTAGAGTTTTGGAGCAAAAAGAGAGTTTTGGAGCACTTTTAGAGTATTGACTAGTCAAAAACTCTAAAAGGAGTGTTGGTAAAAGAGAGTTTTGGAATAAAAACTCTCAAAATGAAAAAGCTCCTATATGAGCTTTTTCTTTAGAGGATTAGGTAAAAATATGTTCAATGACTTTTTTGCCTCTAATAATAATATGACACATATGTATTAAAATGTCTATAAATGTCATTTTACACAAACAAAAGACAATAAGCTTTTAGCAATCAGTTAATTGTTACCCAACCTATTTATAAAAAAAAAGTTGTCAAATCAGCGGTCAAAGCTGCTGAAAAAAAAGTTAAAACTCTAACAACAAACTCTAAACTCTAAACTCTAAACTCTATTTGCCAAACAGGGCCTAAGTTTTCAATAATAATAATATGATTATATGGCTTTTGGTATACCATTTTCATTTTATTAAGAAGTGTCAAACTGGAACTTTTATCAACTTCTCTGCAAGTTTGTCAAATAGAACTTCCAATGTTGTGCTAGCTGTTTCATTTTCTACTCCAACTTCTTTTTTGTATATGTTTATTGTGTTTATGTTAGAACTTATGTCAAATAAAATAGTCGAAATCTTTAGATTTAATTTGAAGTAATATATTAACTTGTTATACGAAATTCTTGTTCCTCCATACATTTGTTGCAGAAAAATTTCCCACATTCTTTTTATAACTTTGATATGCATTTGGAACAGGATGAGAATAAACAATCATTGGCTGTTTTGATTTATGTGATTATAGCTTTTCAAGCCATTTTAGTACCATCTACCACATTGCCGCCAAAATTATATAGATTTATCGTTTTTGGTGGTTCACAATCCTGGCAGAGTATAAAATTTGTTAGAGGTTAGAGATATAGGCAAATTATGAAGATTTAATGGAGAGATATTGATATTGCTATGTTTATATACTAATACTAATAATATGTAACAATTTTAATTTTATTTATTTGAAACACATACTTAGATCATACACCATGGAATTATTTTTATATAATCTAAGAATAAATTATGATTTTGAGAGAATAAATTTAAAGACCATACCTTAGGTTTGGTAAGAACTCAACGAAAATCAAATCAAAAGGGTGATGAGAACCTAAGATTAGCTTAACAGGGGATATATATATATAAGATACTATGTGTTTCTTATCTTATGTATCTTCTTATAGATCTGTTTTTTTGTTTAGGAAAACTTCTTATTCATCTTCTAATTCTAACATGAATAGGATTTGTATAAAGTTGGAGAGGAACACTTCTTATACATCCCTAATTCTAATTTCATTGGGTTACTTTAATACGTATTATAATAAATATTTCTTCTTATATGGTGTTTTATTATAGAGTTGAAAATATTATTAATGGATGTTGTTTTAAAGTATTTTTTTAAAAACTTTCCAATGGTACAAAAATCATAATTTTTCAAAATATCGATTTACTATACTAAAGGTTTTTCACTATAAATCAAATTCTATTTCTTCTTATCCTATACTCTATATATGTATTTTTATTGAACTCTATTTATTTTTAAAAATAGTGACATGGTACTTAATAAGCGCGACAAATGGAGTCCAATAAGGACGCCAAATGTTGCAACCTCGTGTATTGGATTTTGGACACTTCTTTGTATATTAGTTATATACTTGTTAGCAAGTCTAATAAGGACGCACCAAGGCCTTGGCCCACCTGGATGGCCTCCTATCTCCCATGGGAGGCTAGGTTCAAATCTTGGTGGAAGAAAATTTCAATATTGTTGGGGGGAGGGGGTGTGGGGGCTTGTTGGGCCTTCTGGGTGAGTGGCGCGTGCGAGAAGCGGCGGGAGGAATTTCATCTTACCACGGGTTCCCGAAAGGGGGCCCAAAAAAAAAAAAAAAAAAAGTCTAATAAGGACGCCAAAGTATATGATTAGCAAGTCTGTGTAAGACTGTCTTACAGTAAAGTTAGTATAAGTCCAACTTATTTTTTTGCCATAAAGGGTCATTGTTAAATTAAAGGAGTTATTTGTTAAGTTAAAGCGGTAACTTTTTGACAAATGGTCACCTTACAGAAAGTGATTCCTTTAGGTTATAAAATTAACCTTTTTTTACCATAAGCTATAACAGGTCGGTCTTATATAAAAAATTGTATTATTTTAAAGACTTAGGCTTGATTCTCTTCAATTTTTAAAAAATTATTATTCATATTTTAATTAGTTGATACTATCAGAATTCCTAGTACCTTAATCATACTCCTCTCCTTTTCGCTCCTCATTCTTCCTCCCTCAAAACCTCAAAAAGTTGGACCTTAATTAGCAATTTAGCATGCCTATTATCCCCCTCCTTAGAATGTACTAACGTGTTACGTGCCGCTATGACTATTGAGTGTCTAATTTGGACTCCATTAGCTTAGTGGTTGAGAACTCTTGGTGGATATATAGCCAAAGCCACTATCAAAGCATATGCCAACAATACGCCTTGCTCACTCCAATTTTCATGTGACAACAACAACCATTATTGACAAACATTAGGAAATTATTAGGAAAGCCTCCACTTCAGTTTTTAAAAGTTCTCTATTGGCAAATGGCAAGCCTCCACATGAACTTCACCACCCTTTTCTTCCTCTACCTTAAGTATGCTAAGCACATGTGGAGATCAATTCATTATTGAATGTTGACCACATATCGCCAAATGCCAACCCCCCTAATTAACTTGTTGAGGTTGTCTATTAGCAAAAAGAAAAAAAAAATGTTGAGGTTGATAAGAAAACCTTTACTTAGTTTACTACCAATATCTATAATTTTGTATTTTGATAAATTATAAAAGTAAATTACTAAAATCTCGCATTACAATGAGCTGAGCAAAGCTATATAGAGAAGTATCTCCCATCAAGTGTATTTAGCTCATCTTAATTTCTAATTTTCTATGAATCTATACGATCTGATTTGAAGTGACATGCATTTTCTGATTTTTCATCCCAATTTGAAGTTATCTATTAAGATCTAATTTTATTTGAAATTCTTTTTTGTGATTATTCGAATGGAATGTATCTTGTTTTGCTCAATATGATGTGATCTGTATTGAACATTTTAGAGCTAAGAATTTTATAAAATTATGATTACAATTATTAGGGCTAATGCCATAAAAATTGCTATTATTAGTCCTACTCATTCCTATTAGTCTAATACTAGTATTTTGACCCGAAAAATACACAGAAATTTGTTTGTTTTATAAATTTAAAATTTTCTCATAAAATCATGGTGTAAATATTAGATCGTGATTTAAACCTTTCATAAACATATCGTGTATTAAGAATATTTTAAATTGGCTTATAACCCATGTGTTCAATGATTGATGTAGCTAATAGTATGGTAGAATACGTAAAATAAAAATATTGTAATGATTAATGTTAAAGAAAGATTGATATTCATATATAATAATAATCTTTTAAGTTTGTAAAATATTTAGATTACCCACGGATATATAAATGGTTTAATTCTCTATCTCCAACTCAAGACTTCACTACTGTGAAGATATAATTATGTTTTATTGCCTTTTAGACCCTTCTCTTTTTATTTCTGTCCATCTCTCTCTAAATCCCTGTGTCTCTCCCTATGTTTCATTTATTTTTAGAACAAAGAAAATATATGAAAATAAGAATCAATTCAAATAACATCCCAATAAGGAAGAAGTATATATAAAATTAAAGAGAAAATATGATCCACAATATGATCCCCTTATCGCTAATTGTTGTCCTTTTGAGTTTGACAATCTGATCCACAATAATATGATGGAGACACTTTCTATCATATGTTCTAATAGCCTTTTCCATGGAGCATAATTTACGAAAATTATCGGGATTAATATAATTACAGATACTTTATCCGTTCTAAATTAATGAAACACTTACCTTTTTAGGCCGTTTTCAAATGAATGAAATGTTACTTTATTTGACATTTACTTGTCTATATCCCTCTCTTCATCACACGAGTCCCTTTTTTTTTGTCCATCTCTCTCCTCTCCCGACCCAAATCCTTGTGCCTCCCCCTATATTTCATTTATTTTAGAACAAAGGAAGTATATGAAAATAAGAATCTATTCAAATTACATTCCAATGAGGAATAATTATCAATAAAATTAATGAGAAAATATAATACACAATATGGTCCCCTTATCGCTAATTATTCCCCTTCTTAGTTTGACAATATGATCCACAATAATAGTCTTTTCCATGGATCATAATTTATGAAAATTATGGGTATTAATACAATTAAAGATAATTCTTCTGTTCTAAAATAAATGAAGCACTAACTCTTTTAGGCTGTTTCAAAAATAAATGAAACGTTTATTTATTTGACATTTACTTGTCTCTATATCTCTCTTCACCACATGAGTGCCTCAATTTATTTCTTTGATCTATCTCTCTCATCTCCTAAATTCCCATGCATCCCTCTATGTTTAGAACAAAGGAAGTATGTTATATAATTAATAGGCCATATCAACCGGCCAAGTCCAAAAAATCATGAATGGCCAAAGCCCAAACAGAATCCTTCCTAACCTCATTTATACCTCAAAATGATTAGGTTACATTTTCTTTTGTTCTCCTATATAATCCCACACATCAACCAACCGCCTCGCATATATCATGATTCACTCATGTTCGAATTATTCAAGAAAGATTATAGTATTTTGGTGTTTGATCATATAAGTATATATGAGTAAAAAAAATTAATCGCATGGATTATTAACGGAATATTCTCAATATTGTTGAATTTTTTTTTTAATTTTATATTTGCGAGGAAAAAATTGTTATATATTAGATCTTCAATTTTAGCGATTGTTTAGTATTTTTAGCGATCTTCAATAATTAAAAAATGTTAAATATTAAATTATGGTATGGGGTCATAAAACATTGCTTTCAAAATTACTAGCTATAATAAATTGACTACAATATTCCTTATGAAACTCAGCAATTGTGTTGCGATTGGAATGATTCTTATAATCCCAAGTTTTGCTTGTCTTATCCTTTGTCATTGACGAACTCATTCCCACAAGCCGGGTATGGTACTACATATTTGATTTGATGATGGACGCATATATGCAACAAATGTGAACATACTTCATTCTTTGTTATTTGGAAGAAGATAAATTGCTTACAAACTTGAAGTAGTTTTAGGAAATAGAAACGATATATATGTGTAAAATCCTTAAAATAAGCCTTAAATTTTTTTTTTGTTAAATAAGATTCTATGTTCACATTTGAATTTTAGTTACGCCTAATAAAACTATTATATACAGCATAATTTCCTAAGCATATGTTGATTGCATTTCATATATAGTTATTGATTCTAAATTAATGCAAATCCTAATTCCCATAAAATCCACCTAAATTTTTATAAATTAGAAGTTTGTATCTAATTAAGAATTTTTCTAAAAAAATTTTGTTTATAAATGCCTATTTTAAAAGATATGATGTCGTATAATATAGAAAGTATGTGTTCATTTTTGTGGACTAATTCCATCACAAATAAAGTGTAAATATGGCATATAATTGCCATAGTTTTTAATATAACAAATTAATTTATAATAATAATCATGGGATGTATTAGTAATTCCGTGATTATAGATAAAATATGTTTTTTTAAAAAGATATTATCATACCAACCCTATTATTAGAGTTTACCCATAATATATGGAAGTATCACCCTTAAAGTAAATAAATAAATATGAAATGCATTTGTTCCTTGATTCTTTTGCCAGCCCTTGTTAAGATTAATGCAAATCAATTGACTGGATGGTAGACTAATATAACAACACTTCATATTTTCTTAATGGCAAAATTTTGGCAAATATCATAAATATAGCAAGTTTTGATTGATTTTCTATTTGCTCTTTTATTTCATTCAGTATAAAAAATTAACATTAAGAAGGCGTTGTTCCTTGATTTTTGTCACTTAATGCCAAAAGAACACAAAAAAAATATATTCTAGACTAGTATAGAGTAATCTATTATTATTTTCTGCATGTTATGCATCTTCTCTCTCCTTTGGTGTGCGTTGAGCAGTGGCGGAGCCAGGATTTCAAAATCGGGGGGTCACAAAAAAAGACAAAAGATATTAAATAGTAAAAATTTTACAACGCAAAGAAAAATTGTCTAATATCGGGTTGTTTTCCCATCGCCTTTGATTTTTTTGATCTAGGTGTATCACTCATCATTTCCTATATTCATTATTTAATACAAATTAACACATATAAACTAACTATATGAAAATCAATCAACAAACTACCATCATACAAGTACATAAAAAATCTAATATAACACGTTAACGTTGAGCAACCAAAGCCAAGGAAATAGAAGTTCGGTATAACTGGGTATAATCTAGACTCAATCAAACCGCCACCAGCTGACTACATCTATTGTAGCTTGTTAAGAGTAAAGAATCATGCCTATAAGAGGAAACACTATCCAATATAAACTTCAGACTGGAGGAATCCTTCTGAACTAGACTGAGAGCAACACTTGCCATCGACATTTTAAACATAGTGGATCAAAATCCTTCTACCCTACATCCCACACAAAAAAACACACATTCAATTTCCAAGACTACAGACAACCATTGAATTTCTTCACACCTCATGTATCAGTCAATCAATAACTATTTTAATCAGGCCACTGGCCACATATCCAAATTCATGATATTCTCAATATTTCTTAATTGCAACTAAAAACTAAAAGAATCACAAAAGGAATAACTGTTTCAAATTCTACCCAAAATAACTAAAGAGGAAACTATCAACTTGAGATACTACTAATCTTCAATCAAAACAAGAAGAAAGAGCGAAAGTACCATGGTTCCAGCGAGGTTGCCAGCAGACGCGATGAGGCGGCGCGACGGCGGTGCGGCTACGTCTAGCGGCAGCAGTGAAACAGCGGGAAGTGGAGGCAGTGCACGAGAGGAGAGGAGGGAGGAACAGGGAGCTTGTGATGCTGACGCAGAGCCTCGAGAGAGAGAAGAGGGAGATTGGGTTTCATGGGGTTGGGGTTTGGGGTTTCTTGAGGAGTGAGAAATTACAAGAGAGAGAAAGAGAAAAGGGTTTGTTTTGGGTTCTCATTACTTCTCAACCGACCAAAAGAAGGAAAGAAGAGGAAATGTTAAGCTGCGTCTGGCGCTGCTCTGCTGCGTCTAACGCAGTAATTTTTTTTTTTTTACAAAAATCCTTAAAAATATTTTTTTAATTCGCGGGGTCATGTGACCCTGCGTGCCCTATACTGGCTCCGCCACTGGCGTTGAGGGTGATATCGGTACTCAGGCGAGCTGTCGCCGCTGCCCGTTTTGTTTATGTGACGTTCTGTAGCACGACTGTCAACCTTCTTTTACAGTCGAAACCGCCATTCTCTGAGCTCCGGAAGGTGATTTTAGTACCACAATTACCAATTTCTTAATATAAATATTGATTGAAAATCAACAACATAAACAATGGCTAAGGGCCTGTTCTCCCCCGCTTATTTTCAGTTCAGTTCAGTTCCTACATTATTATCATTACTATTAATTAGTTATAATTCAGTTCAGTTCAGTTCAGTTAAGTTCAATTCAATTCAGTTCAGTTGTTTTATGCCGAATAAAACAACCCTTAATGAAGGGTGTCAAAATAATGTATACAATTCAAAGCATGACTTATAAAGCGTCCTTCTCTTTGGGCGAAAATTGAACCACATATGCTACTCCAAAAATAGAGTGCACATAGACCCTTCATAATCTTGAAATTTAGTATCTTTTAAATTCATCTCCATTATCTTTAAGAAATATGTGACGTATGTCACTGATATCCTCTTTATAATGTTTCATATTTGACATAAATTCCCGTGATACTATAATCTTCCCAAAATTTGAAAAACAATTAAAGCGTGATTGGTGCTCAAAATATTGCTATTAAGGCAAACGGGTCATACGGGTCGGGTACGGGTACGGGTCGGGTACGGGTCGGGTCGTAATCGGGTCCACTTTGTGTTCGGGTTACGTTCAGGTCGGGTCCGTTCGGGTACGGGTCGATATCGGGTCCATTAAATTTCGGGTCACATCGAGCCGGGGTAGGTCGGGTCGGGTTAGATCGAGTCGGGTTAAATCGGGTTTTAATCTAGCAAATAAATAAAACACATATAAGACTAATAAAACTAAGTGACATAATTAATGGGAAGTGGCTAAGTCATATATAGTATTTTATGATAATTTTTTTCCTTAAAGTTGTTTAAAAAATAACTAATATGACAACTTTTCGGGTCAGGTCGGAATCGGGTCATCATTATCGTGGTCAATTTCGGGTCGGGTCACCTCCGGGTCGAGTAGATTCGGGTTTGGGTTTTATTCGGGTCTATTTACTTTCGGGTCAGGGTCGGGTTACTTCGGGTTTCGGTTCCATTTCGGGTGAAAAACGGGTCTCAGGTCGGGTATTCGGGTCGGGTCACGGGTACATGACTATTTTGCCGGTTATATCTGCACTTTCCTTTTATTGTTTATCCGATATTAATTTGAACACTTCTCTTTTTTGGCATGACTTCCTCCGTTTTTCTTACATGTGACCCTTTTGAATTTCACGGTTACCTAGAAAAAAATTGGAGGGGGATTAAGTAAAAGTAATTGTAGGGATTAAAGAAATTGGGGACCACCCCTCCCCCACCCACCCACCCCAGCCAAGCCCCCTACCCCTCCACCCCAAACCCTAACCCTAACCCACCCACCCCACCACCCCTCCCCATCCCCTCCACCCCCACCCCACCCCCTCCCTTCCACCACCGCATCCCCCCCCCCCTCCCCTCCCTCTCCCCCTTCGCCGCAGCCCCCTACCCCCTCCCCCTTCCTCCCGCAGCCCCGCAACAATCGAAACGCCGGCACGAAACGAAACGCACCGAAACGCCAGAGTAGGCGCACGAAATGAAAAAAAATCGAGGGGGAGGCAATTCCAAGCCCAAACCGTGGAGGCGAAGCGCGGCGGGCGGCGCGAAGTGTAGCGACGAGTAGGGAGAAACCGTGGAGTAGATCGAACATGAGGAGAGCGGAGGAGGAGAGAGAAGGTTAGGGGGATGCGGCCGGTGGAGGGGAGGGGGGGATGCGGCGGTGGAGGGGAGGGGGTGGGAAATGGGGGGAGGGGGGGAGGAGGGGGGGGGGAGGGGGGTGGGGGGTGGGGTGGGGTGGGGGGGGGGGTGGTGGTTAATTGTTAATTGTTAATTTTGGTTAAATTAGGTTAAATTAAGTAGGTTTAATTTTAGTTTACCCTTATAAGTAAGGGTAATATGGTAATTTAATAGGCCAAAACTTACTACTTTAGGAAAGAAAAAAAAGTGTCACATGTAAAAAAAAACGGATGAAGTATTAGTTATCTAGGACTTAGTTGATCCACACTCTAACAATAAAAAATACTCAACTTTGTCACTCTTTTAATTAAAAAAGATTTCACCAACTTCTATCAAATCTACTTTTTAATAAAATAACATTTAATTCCACACAATAACTTATCACCTTAAATTACATGTGCCAACAAGTGTTCAAATCATTATGTGACCGAGGGAGTATTATTTATGTAGTTGCTTTATCCGAAACTTATTGATTGATATATAGAAACAAATATTAGTAAGGTCTTGTTGTACCCATCTAAATGTATATTTTCAATTTGTCAAAACCTTTAAATTTATACTACTAGATAATTAGAGATGTTAATGTTTAAAGTTGTGCATTGACAAACGTGAAATCCTATATGATGCAGATGTTATGGAAAAAAACAAAGAAATGAATAAGTAATAACTAATACATATGGATTAAGACATGAGAGATCATAAAGATAGTAAAGAAAGAAACAGATTACTTGTATCTCACCGCTTCGAATGAATTCGAGCAACCACCACTTTAACAATCCAATGAAATCATTAAATAACTCACTGGTCAACCTACTTTGATGCTAAGCACTCAATTCAAAGAAAGAGATCAGATGCAGACAAACAAAGACTTAGTAAGGATAAATAAGGAATAATTGATATCAGGGGTCCCAACTAATACTCAACTATTTTAATAGGTCCCAACTATCGATTAACTTATGGAGGTCCTAATTTTACGGGGACATTGCCCTTTATTGGACCCAGAAAACTTATGATCTGTTGAATAGGTAAATTGTTATTATTTTATTATTTTTAATCTCTTAAGTCTTTGAACATCTTTATTTTTTTATTTCCTTAACTCATTAACCATGATACCTCCTGCTTCAATGAAGCACGAAGGAAGATAGGGATGCGGGGCACGGTGTAGGGGTGGGGCTCCAGTCGAGCATCAGCGCGACACGGAGTAGGTGGCAGGGCATGAGAGGTGATTGAGGGAGTGCGAGTGAGAAGAGCTGCGAGAGATACTAAGATAGTGGAGTACAAGTGGCCGCAGCAACCTAGTAGCAGTACTACTCCAGAAACTTCACCTCCATTCACTAACCAATAAGAAACCAAAGAACTCCATCCAAATTCTGCACAAACATAACTTTATAATATAACATCATACCACTTTAAGTACTATATAGTCGATTATATACCAACCAACTGACCAAGTCATAAAAACTATACATCAAAAACAAGGAAGGAGAATCGCGGTGTGATGAGAAGCGGCAACACAATCTCTTGGAGTTTCGAACGGGGAGACAAAAAATTGTTTACAAACAATACCGACATAAAAAAATTAAGGGAAATTCTACCTCGTATCCCCCAACTTTTAGGTTTTTTACATGGTAGCACTTCTTAAATTTTTTTATACTTGGTAGCCCCGAACTTCTGTTAACGTAAATTCCGTATGTAATCCCCTGTAATTTTATAAATTTTATAAATATATTTTAATGTATATTTATATATATATTAGTATTTAAATGATTTACTTCTTGAAAGGTTGACTATTTAAAAGTCAAAGAAATTATTTAATGATTTTAAATAGTCAAACACTTTACATGGTCATACTTTGAAAATTATTTAAATAGCTTAAAATACATTTTGGTTTAGTAAAGAGAATTTAAATTGGGTTAGAGGAACTCAAGTACTCAACTACACAAATTACCCAACCATTAAATATTATTTTAGCCCAAACACCTTTTTCTAAGCCCAAAAGGGGGAACTATATAAACCCCCAGAACTCCAAAATTTCCCACACTCTATTTTCTCTCTCTTCCTCCCCCAATCTTTCGGCCATTTCCTCTTCTTTTCTTCTCTCTCTTTTTCTTCTCTCTTCTCTCGGTTTTCTCCCTCCTCCTTCGCACGACAGCCGACGGCCACCGCCGACCGTGCCGCGCCACCTCTCTCCGCCGGCGTCTTTCTCCTCCTCTCTTTGTTTTGGTTATTTTCTTGTGCTTCAATTTATTTTCAATGCAAAGTTTATGTTTTTAAGAATTGTTTTAATATGTTTATGTTTAAAGTTATAGTTGATGATTTAAATATGAATCTAAGATTATGTAGTTTATGTAATGAAGTAATTAGAATTTCAGATTTAATAGTTATGTTTAAACTAGGGTTTTAAATATCAAAGCATGGATTTTTAGGGTTTTATAAGTTGGAAAATCATGGTAGTATATTATAGTTTGTGAAATTAAGCACTCTTGTGATTTTAATTGTGTTTAAATATGTTTAAAAATGGTTTTATTAAATTATAAGTTGCTGGAAATTTTATAAGGATGCTTATGATGGAGTTTTTATGATCAAATTATGAGTTTTTATGAGTTTGTAACAACTAGTATAGTGGTACTATACTAGGAGGCTTTAATAATTAAGTTTTAATGATGGGAAAGGTTTTTAAACACTTTTAAAGGGGATGTAAAATATTTTAATATTGCTGGAAATTTCTAGAGTATTGATGTTGGATATGTTTGATTATTTTAGGCGGAGATTTCTCTTTAGGCGACTTTTAAGCTTGTGAAAGTGGCCTCTCGTTTTGTCTACACAAGGTACGTACATACCTATGTGTGGGTTGGATTAGTATCATGTCCTAATGATGGGATTTATGTAGTATCACGCATAGAGAATTAGTTCATATGTGATTTATATTCAAATTGAATTTGCATGTTTTATGCCGTTGTGTGAAGCATGTTGGTTATGATGATGATCTTATATTTGTATGGAATATTGATGCAAGCATATAGGATTTGAGAACTTTATTTTATTAATTCACATGAGGGATTAATATTTATGTTGGTATTGGATCATGATTGAATCATGTTGTTCCCTTTAGATTATTTAATAACTTTATGAGGACCGAGGGCCTTATTTGGTAAGTTGGTTATTTAACCTATGAAAGGTTGGTTGGTTGTTGACTTGGTTCAACAAATAAATAAAGGTTATGGATTTAATATTGGAATTGTTCTTGGATTGCTAAGTTGATGATCACCTTATCTAATCCTAAGATAAAATGAAAGTTTATGTATCTTTGATGGTTATATTATTTGTCCTACTTGTGAGTCATAACAAGTGAATAAATTATTAATCATTTAAAGTGGAACGTGAATAGCAATAGCTTTAGACTTGTGCACGTCTGAGCTATTGGACTAGTATGAGTTGGAGTACATGGTAGTAGCCCATGGCTTTTCTTGGGACCGGATTGATCACCGTGTCCTATTTTTATTTAAAAGGTTCCTCGATATCGTAGGTCAGGGGAGTACGGAGTCGCGCCCGTACTTCGTCTTCTAAATTGAAGACTGGTTTGGTTTGGACAACTCTTTCCATTGCCTATTCCATCTAAATTAATTAACTTAGTATTTGTGGAGTTTAGTTCAGTAAAGTAGTATGCTATGTTATTATATTATTATTTATTCCTACTTAATGTTTATTAGTATCATGTTAGGTTTTATATTTATTTACTATGTAGTACTCAGCTTTGCTGATTACGTGTTTTGTGTGTATGTGTTGATCATGGCTATGCCTTATTGATCCTGTGATGACCCAATTGGTGAGCAGTCTCTCGGGATCAATAGATCATCGTCGCTTACAGGTTTGAAGATGATGCATCATGGGTTCGGGAATTGGAGAGCTTGTGTTGACTTTAGATTTTACTTTGACTTTATGCTTTTCATAGTTGACTTTGACTATTGTGGATTTGTGGTTGACTTTTACTTTTGAGGTTGACTTTTTACTTTATGTTGGTTTGACCTTTAGAGTTGACTTTTTGGGTTGACTAAGTTTTATTTTCAAAGTTTATTAAATTATTATTTCCGCTGCAAAATTCTGAATAAGCCGATACGTTATCACACGGGCGATAATGCTTTGATAATTCTCTAAGTTTTATAGTAAAAGGTATTTTGGAAAAGAGAGAATTGTCGGGGTGTTACACCGTAGCCCTCTTAAGTGAATTCCGTTAAGTTGTTAGTTTTGACATTTATTAGTGTGGCACGCAAATCGATACTTTTTCGACACCCAAAACGAGTTTTTCTGATCATTTTTTGACAATTCTTACCTCTAATCGATCCCTTAAGGACAGAATTGCCCCCCAAGATTGAATAGTTTTTCTAGCCATAAAATCGGGAAGTTTTCTGAAACGCAAATCGAGACGGTTTTCAACACGGAAATCGAGGTATTTCTGGTCATTTTTTGTCAATTCCGACCTCAAATTTAGCCCAAAAGGCAAAATTGCCCTCCTAAACCCTAGACTGAGTAGTTTTTCAAGCCATGCAAACCGTTACGTTTTCTGAATCCCAAGTCGAGACGTTTTTGGACACGTAAATCGAGGTATTCCGAATGTTTTGTTACAATTTCGACCTCCAGTTGAGCCCTTAAGGGGCAAATTGACCCCCCTAAACATAGACTGAGTAGAATGTGCATGTCTAGAAATTAACAAAAAACAATCAAAATTACCTCAATTTATATGCATGCAAACGTTTCAGTTTGAATGTCCAGGAAAACTACTCAGTCTAGGTTAAGGGGGGTAATTTGGACCTTCATGGCTCGATTTGAGGTCAAAATTGTCAAAAAAATGATCAGAAATACTCGTTTTGGGTGTCGAAAAACGTCTCGTTTTGCGTGCAAAAACTAATAAAAACTTAACAGAATTCAATTAAGAGAGGCTACAGAATTAAAGTTAACAAAAGTTCGGGGATATCAAGTATAAAAAAATTTAAGAAGTGCTACCATGTAGAAAACCTAAAAGTTGGGGATACCATGTAGAATTTCCCATAAAATAACACTAAAACTAGGAATATGTATACCGGATTCCTTTGACCGGAAACTATAAAAAAAATCCGACAGCTAAAATCCCGGATAAATTTCCGATCAGCCCGAAACTTAGCTGCCCGGCAATACTCTTTTCGTAGTGTAATTCACTCTCAAATAGCATCACAAGCTTGATCTAATACGAAGTTGAAAGAGATAAAATTCGTCACCCATTTCGGATGTAGACCCATGGGCAAACCTTTAGATTTAAGTATGAAAGAGAGAGAATACGAAGTTGATGATGTTGTTGTTTCACTGAAAGTGAAAGGGTCTTCTTTAGGAAGGAAGAGAGGGAGGCGGGGAACAAGCAGCAGGTGGGGGCCACGACAGTGAGGCGGAGCTCTAGTAGCGCGGAGCCGGCGGTAGGGTAGAAGAGGTAAGCGAGGGCTGGGTTTGAGGTGAGAAAGCTTGAAAGAAAAAATATCTTCAAGCTCCAATTAGAAGTCAGACAAGAGGATAGAGAAAGGACTGGGCTTTGCCCCCACAAGCTATAAGGACGACCATCAACGCCACCAACAGTGCGGACTGACGAATGGTAAAGGATGAAGAAGGAGAGGGATAGAGGAAGAAGAAAAACTGAAGAAGATAGAAGGGTGTCACGTGATTTGTAACGGAGTCACATGACTCATAACTTGCTCCAGCATGTTAAGTAACCTGGAGGGTCCAATAAAAGACAATATCGTACCCCCCCAAAGTTGGAACTTCCACAGGTTAATCGATAGTTGTAACCTATTAAAAATGTTGAACCATAGTTGGGACCCCTGACATCAATTTTCCTAAACAAAACCTTCCCGATTTTAGACAGAAATCACTACTGTTTCCTAAAAGAGATAACTCTATGGTTTTTTATTCAACAAAGTTGAAATTTTACAAGCTAATAACAAACTAATTATAGTACAACATATCCAAAATTCACGTCATTCTAAGAAGTAATTTAAAATAAGCATAAAGATGACAGTGCTGCGTGCCGTTGGAAATATGAGCTGAGACGTTCCTCCATTTCTTTGAGTGTAACTTTTAAATGGCTGCGAATTTTACCAGAAACTGATTAGAGGGTTTCCAACACTTGAAGATCTTCCCATCACTAGGTCACACGCCTCAAGATGACGAGGAAAACTTGTTGCCCAAAACAGAAGAAACAATAGCAGTTGCAACGCCTGAACTGGCGAGAAACAAGAGCTCCAATAGGGAGCTTTCCTACCTAGGTAAACATGCTCCTAATTGGAACAAATTAAATCACATAGGTAAAGAAACTCAATGACTAAGTTAGGGGATTCTTGTTGTTGTCGTTCCACGTCCCTGTGTTTCCTTTACAAGCCTAAAAAAACTAAATAACCAACAAAACTGAAAGATAATTTTCAGTTTTTATAACTAAGCTAATTAGCTAATACAAAACATGTTTAGCACTAATAAACTACTTAATGATAATTAACTAATGATTTAGTGCTAATTAATTACAATTAACTCTCTTAATCATGTTTAGACAAAAAAGAACTTAGCTTTCAAATACAAGTGGTACTTGTTCCTAAGCCTGGGATGTGTTTTATCTTCTTCGTAACCACCTGCATTAGAGCATATTAGTCCTTTAAAAATCTTAATAATTCTCAAAATTAGCAATACCCAAAAATTAAACAAAGTCATGATTAATTTCGAGTTTAAGCTAGATGCACTCGCATCATTCTCCCCTTCTTGAATAAAGATTCGCCCTCGAATCTTCTTATTCTCTTTTGCTCCTAGGACATAAAAACTTTCATTAGTAACCTCCCCTTCTTAGGGTTCTTTCTTGGCTCCTCTCCCTTTCACTTTTTTCTTTTAGGGACCTAAGACTTGCACTCGGCTTATTATCACTTGGTTCGAAATTTTAAGTGGGTTTAGTTCAAACATGAACGCTTTTAGTGTTATGGATTAAAGGCTTGTTTCTAGGCTGTAGGTATTTCCATGACCATCATGTTTTACATGTCTATCATACATCCAATGACTTCTTAATAGAATTTCACACCCCTCCATGGGTAAAACGTCATATATCACTTCATCTTCATAATAGCTGCCAAAAGAAAAACAAATTAGTGCTTGGTTAGTTATCTCTACTGAATTTTCATTGTTAGCACGTTGAAATAGATAGGGTTTTGGGTGTTTGATCAATGAAAGCTTCATCTCTTTAAGCATATTCAAAGAGACCAGATTTGTACAACTCCCACTTTCTATCCTAAGCGAGCACTTCTTACTTTCCACTTCACAACTTGACTTGAAAATTTGCTCCCTTTCCTTGAGGCCTTTGCAGGACCCCTCTTTATGGAGTAATCTTCTCGTCAAGAGTGCTAGACCTTCTTGGATTGGCCACAAGAAATACTATTTTAGAGCTTTCGGTTTAAGTATTTTTGTGGCCAAGTGTTTAAGCTATGTGTTTAGGCTTTTGGAATGTGTTTAAGGATGTGTTTAGGTGTTTAAAAATTCTCTCAACCAACCTATAGCTCTATAACAAAGGATACATATGGATTAAGGACGTGAGAGAATATAGAGATAGCTAAGAAAAAACGGACTACTTGTATCTCACCGGTTCGAATGAATTCGAACAACCACCACTTTCACCACCCGAATAACCACCGATCTAATGTATTATAGAAATGATACAGATCATTAATCAAACTGCTTTAACGCTAAGTGCTCAATTCAAGAAAGAGATAAAGACAAACAAAGATTTAGAAAGGATAAAGAAAACCTTCTTGGTTTTGAATATAAATCACAACGGTTTCCTAAAAGACATAACTCTCTGGTTCTACATTCAATAAAGATGAAATTTACAATCTAATAACAAACTAATTTATCGTACAACATATCCAAAATTCACGTTATTCTAAGAAGTAAAAATATATTTAAAATGTGCAAAAAGATGAGAGTGTTGTTGAACATCCGAGCTGAGAAGTTCCTCCACTTTTCTGAGCGTAAATTTTAAATGGTCCCAAAGTCTACCAGGAAACCAATTACAGGGTTTCCTACACTTAATGATCTTTCCATTGATAGGTCATAGGTCTCAAGATGACGACGAAAAGCTATTGCTCAAAGCAAAAGAAACAGCAGCAGTTGCAGCGTCTGAACTGGCGAGAAACAAGAGCTCCAATGGGGAGCTTTCCTATCTAGGTAAACTTGCTCCTAATTGGAACAAATTAAACACATAAGTGAAGCAGTTCAATGACTAATTTGGGAGACTCTTGTTGTTGGCTTTCCACGTCTCTAAGTTTCCTCTACAAGCCTAAAAAAACTGAATAACCGACTAAACTGAAAAACAGTGTTTAGTTTCTATAAGATTCTGCTATAACTAAGCGAATTAGCTAATACAAAACATGTTTAACACTAATAAGCTACCTAGTGATAATTAGCCGTTCTAATTAGTTCCAATTAACTCTCTTGATCTTGTTTAGACAAAAAAGAACTTGGCTTCGAATACAAGTGGTACTTGTTCCTAACCCAGGACCGTGTTTTTTCTTCTTCATAACCACATGCATTAGAGTATATTACTTAAAATCTTAATAATTCTCAAAATTAGCCATACCCAAATATAAAAAAAAAACTCATGGTTAATTTTGAGTTTAGGATTGTAGACACATAATCATGTCACCTATGTAAAACTCAATGATGAAACATAACATCGTCCTAATTGGTCCCGTCCAAAGAAAGAACAATACAACAAGCTAAGCCCAAAATCATTTTAAGAACATAAATTATTTCTATTTATCCTAAAGGTCTGATTAAAAGGCCAAATTAATTATTTCTAATAATTCATTATATTTTTAATAAATATTAATTTTCTTGATAATTATTTTGATAAATATTTTAGAATATGAAAATCAAATTTTTATTCCTCAAAAATATAACTGATTTTCGAATCTAAAAAGATATTATTCAATCAAAGATAAAAGGAATCTTTTAACAAACGAAATCCGCTCAGATCTGCGGTTGCGCGACGCATTTGAATGCGTGAACGCAACATCGAGACAGTCAACAAAACACGGATGGCAGAAGAACCTGCAATAAAGCAGGAAGCTTGCGCCAGGCGCTAGGGATGGCAATGGATCGGAGATGGGTCGGGTGGAGCTCCATCCACCCCATCACCCGCGACCCAAAACTCCATCCACACCATCCATCACCCGCCAAAAATTTCACCCATATCCGCTCCACCCATCATCCGCGGGTGGGGCGGGTGGAGCGGGTGGGAAACGGGTGATACTAGGAACAAAAACTATTTTTTAGACTTAATAATTTTAAAGAAATTAATATATGAAAAATTAATCATAGTCTCCAATAAAAGCGACAAAATATCAATCTTATTACACACCAAAAAGTAATTATAAGTATTTTTTTTATCCCTGAAAAAAATTATTTTTTTAAGGAAAAATTTCAAAAAACTACCTTTCATAACCAATTTTTTTCAATAAACTACCTTATATAACAAATTTCTTTCAATATACTACCATTTTACGTTTATATTTAATACTAATCGATAAATGAGAATCGCCATAGGTGTTGCTGCCGGTGGGGTAGCGAGAAATGAGGAAAGAAACGAGAGGGGAAGAAAGAAAATCAATTAATTGGTGATTCAATTATTGTGATTTAACCCCATATATGTTAAAATGGTAGTATATTGAAAGAAATTTGTTATATAAGGTAGTTTTTTGAAAGAAAATTTTTAAAAGGTAGTTTTTTTTTAAAAGTTGATTATAAAAGGTAGTTTTATGAAATTTTCCCTTTTTTTAATTACCATAAATGACACGTGACAGTAAAAAAAACAAATATATATATGTATATATATATATATGTATATATATATATATATATATATATATATATATATATATATATATATATATATATATATATATATATATATATATATATATATATATATATGTATACATATATATATATATATATATATATATATATGGATGGATATATTAATGGAGCGGGTGCGGGTGATGGGTCCAAAAAATATCATCCATATCCGACTCGACCCACCACCCGATCCATCCATCACCCGCCAGTCACCCGCTTTACCGCGGGTGATCACCCATTTATTCGGGGCGGGTGGGTGGATAATCCACTCACCCATGGATAATTGCCATCTCTACCGGGCGCAGGTGCAGCGTACACTCCGTGCGCCAAGCCAAGCCATATTTTATCTCGTACGTGTGCTTTTCTGAATTGGATTCCTATAAATAGCCTCGTCAACTGCTAGGTTTAACACACTTTTCCTATGACTTTCTTACGACTCCCAACTACGAAATACTCTCCAAATATTCTCTAAATATTTAAAAAACATGTTCACATGCTCCTGATTTCTATTCAATCTCCATCCAAGGTTCGAGATTGCTCCTCCTGCGGATCGTTATTCAAGACCCAGGCGACAAAGGAATAATTCCTGATGGTCAATTCCAATTTAATTCTTATTTTACTAACAATCTACTTTTCATGATCTAGATCTTTAAATGAATAATGCTCTTGTACATTCTACACCTCTAGTCTCTAATCTTTTTTTTCTTCCATTTTTATAGTTCATTATATTATTCATATGCATGTTGATATGTTAATTGCTTTCATCACTATTCACATGTTTATGTCTTCTATCAAGAACTAAATAAAATTTTAAATATTAAAGCCAGATAATTTGGACAATCTGTTAGGTTTCTAGTAATTTAATTGCTTGAAAGAAATATCACAAAAATTAGTCTTTTGCTTGTTTAATAAAACAACATAGATTAGTTTTTAGAATGCATGAACATATTGCGTGACTGTTTAATTGCATAAGAAAAATTTGATAAGAATAATCCCACCTTTGGTCAGTCTACTCAAAATAGTCCCACCTTTTGAAATTTTGGCAATCATCCCAACTTTAGGGTATGTTTGCCGAAAATGGGTCATTTTAACATGTGACCTATCTGACCGATAAATAAACTTATTGACTTTTTTCCCATACAAAACCATTTATTAATTTTATTAAAAAAATTAAAAACAAATTCCTAACCCTCCCTACACAGCAACCAACCTCTCTGACCTCCACCCCACACTGCCCCCAAAGGGCCACAACCACCCCCTCATGAACGCAACCCTTATCTTGACACTAATTAAGGGGAAACGGAATCCCCAGGCCAACTCAACTTTTTCACCTTAGAATTTTCACAACTCTATCAATCTGTAAAAATCCAGCAAAAGTACTACTCCTACACTACTGCTTTGCTTCTACCAACACTCTTGAATTCCAATCAAAATTATACATTAACATTCAACCCACTCATTGTCGCCGTCATCACAAGTATCCTTTCTTAATTCATCTCCCCTCTCTTTCTCTCGCTAAAACTAAGAACTGACTTCCCCCTTCAATGTTCGAAAACCCCATCATAAAAGATTCCTCTTTAATAGGCTGTCGTACACGTGTCAATAATAATTCTTAGCAAAACTTTCTAATAATGTAGTAGGGTAAGTAGGATCAAATCCATAGAGATGGTTGTTTTACTCTAGCTTGTAAGGTATACACAAATATATAGTGGATTTCTATGTGATATAGTGTTTTTACATATCATATAGTAGCTTACTTTATGATATAGTGTGTTTCTCTAGTGTAGAGTTCATATAGTTTGTGTGTTTATCATATAGTATATTTCTCTGTGATATAGTATCTTTTCAGGTGATATAGTGTATTATTGTTTGTTATAGTCTATAAACTAAAATTGCATAAACTTAATTACACACCTCCTTATCATGTGCAATCTCCATGGTGTGAAGTTGTTTATTTCTCCTTTTTCTCTCTTTGCATTATCAAATTTCTCCCAAACTTTTTTTTTGCAAATCTTGTCTACCTTGATGATATGTATTTCTCTGGTATTTTTTCGATATCAAGTGTAGAACTCTTATGGCATGAAAGCACAACCAACCTATTTCTTCAAAGTTTCTGCATTCACACTCAATTGTCTTCTCTAGGTAATTGAAGGAGACTTTTTGAGAAGAACCATCAATGTTGTGGAGGAAAACTTTGTATTTCAGAATGTTCCCTTGTGTACCAACTAATTCAATTGCACTTGCCATTGCATATTTGAATTCTTCCTCGAAATCTCGGAAAAGAGTATGTGTGCACTGTAAAGAAGCATGTTTTAATAGTGGACTCATGCAGAGATCTGATTTTGGTATTCCCTTTGTACAATTAAAATCATCCCTTTCTTCCTGTCTTCTCCACCTTTTTACTGTTTCTTGGAATATTGAAAAGAAGTCAGTCAAGCTAGTGGTTTTGCTTTCCTTAAAGCCCACAACATGATTTGTGCTTTCACTTTTCTGTGAAGATCGTATTCCGGCAGAGAAGAAATCTTTGCTAAATGTTGTACACCATTTTTCTTTCAAGCTATACAATATCTTGAACCAACCATCATCTTCTAGTTTGTATTTTTTGGTCATTTTGCTCCAAGTTTCTTCAAACTCTGTCTTTGTAATGCAACCACTCAAACACTTGTGAAAAATGTTCTTGAAGTCCCTATCTGCCTTCATCAATCCAAATCGTTGATTTGCATTTTGACTCAAATGCCATAAACATAACCTGGGTCTTGAGGTTGGGAAAGCCTGTCAATAAGTTCATATAGTTAGGTTTTCTAATAATATCTATTACTCCTGCAATAGTATATAACAGAACTTGTAGAAATTCACATATACATCCGTACCTTTTTTATTCCTGCTGCAATTGCAGTATCTTGGTCACTGAATATAGTTATTGGACATTTACCTTTCATTGAATTTTTGAATGTTTCAAAAACCCATTCAAATGATGGTGTTGTCTCATCCGCAAGAAACACACATGCAAACATTGTGTTTTCCAATGGTTATTAATTCCTACAAATGGTGCACAAATGAGATTATACTTGTTTGTCCTATATGTAGTATAAAAAATCATAACATCTCCAAAGATTGTGTAGTCCTCAAGTGTAACACCCCTAGGTGTGCAGGAGCCCACTAGTAGATATTGTCCTCTTTGGGCCCTAGCCAGTAAGGTTTTGCTTTGGTGCAGGACCGTAGTCCTACCCAAAAGGCCTCTACTAGGTTGAGGTGTCCACCTCTATATAAAGAAGGCTTCGTTCTCCTCAACTTCCGATGTGGGATAGCCAAGATTTAGGCACCTTGTCCCCTCCTTTAAGGAGCCTGCGTCCCCGTAGGCACTACAGGACACCGGAATGGGCCCTGGCTCTGATACCATCTGTAACACCCCTAGGTATGCAGGAGCCCACTAGTAGATATTGTCCTCTTTGGGCCCTAGCCAGTAAGGTTTTGCTTTGGTGCAGGACCGTAGTCCTAACCAAAAGGCCTCTAGTAGGTTGAGGTGTCCATCTCTATATAAAGAAGGATTCGTTCTCCTCAACTTCCGATGTGGGATAGCCAAGATCTTAGGCACCTCAGATGGTATCCGCTAGACGATCTCTCTTAAGCTTCTTGTTTGCTCCAGAAGAAGTCTCCGATGTACTTGCCCCTTGAGTTTCAGTGTCCATAGAGGACTCCTCGTGCTGCTCAGCCCCATGATCGGTTGCTCTATCCAAAGCGAACAAAGTAACTATATCGTCCCAATTTTCAATACACTTGTTCAAGTATGCAGAGGCATTAGGATTTTCTTGCACATTAAAGCAACAAAATGAAGCATATATTACACCAAAGAAAATCAACTATATATGCTAGACTTCTCAGTCATTTTATACAATATAACCAACTGGAAAAACAAAGAAGATTTCATTTCTGACAAATTGAATACCATCTATAAAATTGGCTAATGTAACTAAAAAATCTAACATGAGGGTAAATACCATCACCCTTGTTCCCTTCGTTAATTTACTCAAATAATATGGAAGTAAGTATCACATCCATTTGGCGATTCCATGTAACATATGAGCAAGGAGACCACCCTCATAGGGACTCTAAATCAAGTTACAACTCTTTCAGGAAGAAGGAAAGGGAAAGAGTAGAAAATGCCCATATGCAGGCTGCTCTCCCTATTGCAGGCCTTGCAGCAGCACTTGCTGCTGTGGCTGCAGCTGATATGTGGAGTCATCAATGAGGGCAACTTCTCATTGTAGAGCTATCCAATGGGAAAATTAAGAAATTATGTCATCTGCTACTCCTTTGCACCTTAAATCAAGTATGGTATCCTTAGAGAGGAGTATCGAAGTGCTTGTTTAGTTCACATTAAAATAAACAGGTTGTGGGAGTTATTGAAGATTAGAAAATGAGAGCACTGTTTGGCTGACAAAAATATAGAAGTCAGGAGGCAAGTGTAAATCACTAAGTTCTACCTCGCACAAAATATAGCTCTTAACTAGTAATTTTCCCTTGATAAGTAAAACTTCTCACAAAATGTAAGAATCTTTGCTTCCCTCAATCAACCAAACTTTTTCCTTGAAAACAAATGTAAAGATTAACTTTCTGAAAGCATGTAATTTTGGATAATTGTTTCATTTGAAAGCTACATAGAGAAATCTATTTAACACTGAAGACATTGACTCAAATCTGACAACTAAAAAGTGTATTCATTATACTGTAACAATAAGAAAAATTTATCCAGATTCATGAGTGCATAAACTCATCTACAAAAAAAACTCAACTCCAAAAAAAATCAAAAACATAAGAAAACAAAAGGGTCAATCAAAAAGCATGTAAATGACTGAGAAACCCAGCACCAAATGCTCTAGTAACCTTAAGACGACCTTTTACTCTGTCTTTGTTTTGCTGTTACTTCCTCCAAAAATTGACCAAGGATAAAATCCTTTCTTAATCATAAAAAAAGTACATTTTTTGCAACTTGACAACTTTAATTAATCATGTGATACTGCTTTCTATAGCAATATCTACTCATGATTATTACCAACAGCAAAGAGTATGATTTATATGGAGGAAATAGAGCATCACCTATGGCAGATAATATCAAATCTGATACATTGTGATTCACCTGTTGCTCAACAGATTTAATTGTCCCAGAAACAAAAAAATTATTTGCAACACTAAACCATAACATGGATGTGATTGGTGTTTAATATTAGCAGAACTGTAAGCATGTGATGGTATGGGCTTTGTTACATCTTCCTTGATATCAATCAATTGTATCAGTTCCAATTAACAACCAAAACACCCCACTAATTTTGGTTATTTTTCTATCTATATATGCCAAAAAACTACAGTATAACTTAGCTAATCTAAAGCTCAAATCACCCAAGTGATGCATAAAAGAGACACAAGCTAAGCACCCACAAGCTTACATGGATGAAAAGCCTAGAAACTCCCAGGTATAAGTGTAACACCTATGCTGAACACTAATTATTCTATCCTAATTTTTCCTTTTTCTTTAAAATTATGAATCCCTGATAACACAACAGAATATATTTCGATTTTCTTCAAATTACAGACAAAATCACACCAGAATTGAATTTCAGGTCCTCGAGATAATCTCTAAGACATCTGAATGGTGCTGCATAACGTAAATAACCTAATTTGCGATTTCCGCAGCAACAACGAAAACTTAAAAACCCTAATTTACAAAAGTAACTCGATTTTAACCAGTAAATTCTCAATCGTCAGCCAATATTCTTCGAAATCATCAATTATTGAAAAATCGAAGTGAAGGAACATGCAAATAAGCATACTGAACAAGATGAATCAGCAAATTCGAGCAAATAAATTATACTAAAGTTGGATATTCAGTTAATTAGATTTCAGGAGAAGAAAATTTTGAAATAATCTGACCTTTGAAGAAGATATGCAGAAACAATCGTCCTTCAGAGAGAGAAATCGAGCTCAAAAAAGCTCCAATGGAGGAGAGAGAAGACGAGCAGAGAGAGAAATAGGAGGCGTGATATGTCGTGGTATTTTAGGGGAGAAGAGAGGAAGTTTGGATTTGAAATGAGAGTATTTTACTTTGGATTTGAAATGACATGGGCTGAGGTATGTTTAATATGGGTAGGGAATTGGCCCAAATCCAATTCCAATTATTATGAATTGCTAAACATGTGAATTGGCCCAATTACAGCATTTTAAATCAAATACTCATATCCAAAAAGGCCATAAGAGGATTCTCTACTCCCAAGCAACGTAATTGAAAAGATTCAATGCTGTTGAATTGTGAACTTAAGGTAATTTGTGAACTAAGGAGGACATATGACAACTAACAAGTAAATTTGGTGACGTTGGCGCTGTACGATCCCAAGATGTGCGCTAAACAGACACGGGACACCTGTTAGCAAAGTAGCAGTACTTTCTTGAATTCTAAAACCAAATTCCACATGTTCTCCAACTCAGTCCCCCACCTTCAGATTCACACATCATCTCCACTCCACCCAAAAACTCTTCTCCATCCTCCTCCTCCTCCGCCGCAATATCCGCCACCTTCAGCACCACCTCCATCCATATAATATCATATCATAATGATTAGAATCACCTATGAATAATAACTCCCAGAAAAGAAAAAACATGCCAAGAAATTACACCAAAGCAGAAAAACAAGAGCTAGAAAAGCTAACAACACAACAACAAGGCTACTTAAAAAAAGATGCACCCTCCAAAATCACAAAGCTAGCTGCTCTTTTCTTGGTCTTTATTGCAGGTCTTGTTACTGGCTTACTTTCAGCCTCATCTCATCGGTCAACGCTTACCTTACAAAACTACAACAACCTCTACGCCGCCGTCAAACGCGGCCAAACCATCACCACCTCTACATCTTCCTCCGCCTCGTCGCGTAATAATGATAATAGTTTGAATTTTGATTGCAAGAGCATAGATAACTTGGTGCATCCAAAAGAGTTAAATCATGATTTATCTGATAAAGAGTTGTTATGGAGAGCATCAATGGTACCTAAGGTTGTGGAGTACCCTTTTAAGAGGGTACCTAAAGTGGCTTTTATGTTCTTAACAAGAGGTCCTTTGCCTCTTTTGCCTTTGTGGGAGAGGTTTTTTAAAGGGTATGATCAATATTATTCTATTTATATGCATACTATCCCTGGATTTGTGCTTGAGGTTTCGCCGGATTCCGTCTTCTTCGGCCGCCAAATTCCCAGTAAGGTATGCTTGTAGTTAGTAGTGATTGATGATAATTTTGGAAATTTCAGGTTTGAATTTATGTTGTGGAGATTGAATTGTGGATTATTAAGGCAATGAGCTTAGTGTGGGGGATTATTTATAGAAGCTTACTTAAATTAGATCTTGCAGATACTTTTCTGGCTAAGTAAGCAAGGTTGTAATTTAGCATAACGCCATTCTAAAAAGGATAGAGAAAGTATAGATCCTAGAGAACTCAATGTATATGTTGATGATAAGAGTGTTGTCGGTGCGTTGTTAAACTTGATTGTGCCTGATGAGCCCTGATTTCACCTTATGTTGAAACCTGATTAGATGTATCCTTAATTTATAAGTTTATGCTTATTCTGATAGAAATTAAGTAGAATTTCTCCTTTAAATGAGTTATTTGCTGTTTATAGATTCTTGTAAAAAGTTATTCGAGGATTAGCTCCCCTCCGTTGTGCTCTCTTCCTTTCAAAGAATCGATTGTACTTCGTTTAGAAAATCGAAGTGGAGGAGTAGTAGGAGAAGGGTCCAAAACAGCGGGCATTGTTCTTTGCAGATTCGAGAGTTTCATCTTTTTATAACTATGGCTTTTGTAGGGGTAATTGTACATTAATCATAATTGACTAGAGGGGTGTGATTGTTATATGAGACTCTGGCTCTCATTGTGGAAGTGGGATAAGTTGACCCTAATATTGTGGAGCATTGTAGAGTTCAGGATTGTCAATTCTGGTGATTAGTTTCAGGTTAATCAATGAGATAGTGGTTGGTGTGATGTACTCCGTAAGTGTCAAAGAGTTTACAACGATTGTTTTGCTACTCTAATTTTCTTTATGATACAAGAAATTGATATTGTTAAAGAAGGAAAGAGAGAATACAATTAAAGGACATAAATTTTTTATGATAAACATCTTAGAAACATAAAACTAAGACTTACAATAACTAATTGCTTCTTTCTGTATTCTGGGATAACAAATCTTGAGCACTTATGTCTTGTTGTTTCATGCAACACTCAGACGTGCTTTTTTTGGTTGACTCGTTATATTTGCGAAACAAGGATAGTTATTTTAGTATTTGTTATATTTATATAAGCATGAAGTAGCTTTCTAGCTAATGGTTTTAAATAACACTGCGACTTTTTCAGAAGCATTGTTCATCAATATTTGTCTAATTTTTACCTCAAACTACAGAAATGAACTCTAGGGGTCATATCAATGTATTATATATGTAATCACGTGACCTGCATGGTTGATCCCTTCCAAAAAATCACTTGTAGTTTGTCTCCTGTTTAAGTTGTTATGCAAGAGCTCTGCTCGATGTTTTCTTTTTCTTTAGGATATGATGTTGCAGCAAATTCGTGTTGGATGAGCTGTTTCGGCAGCCCAATCTGGTACAAGAATATGTAGCATTAGTTTTAAGGGACTTTGATTCTTGTGGAATGTGTGACTAATTGATGCTATTATTTGCTCTTCAGAAGCTCTGCGCACCTCTTAAAGTCATAGTTTGAATCTTCCTTTCCCTCACTTTTCCCCGCCTACTCTTTCAGATGTCAGTTGTTCTCATTGAGTAAATATGTGGTAGTGTGGGCTTGCGTTTCTGAAAGATATGCATGTGTAATGATGTACTCTGTTCATGTGAAAGTTTTTATCACATTGCTCTAATAACTAAAGATATCGCACGACTTTATTTAAAACAAATTGTGCCAGTTATCCTATCCCCATAACTCAATTTAACAGCATATTTGGAAATCCAACATAAGCTGTTAGTATTTAAAAAAAAAGGTGACATCTCTCTTTAGACATTCTAAAACAGTACATGTCACTTTTAGTTTTGAATAAAGAGAGTGTATGCTTGTGTGTAAGAATTTCATTTGGCCGAAGTGTTGATAACTGACTAGGCTAGAATGATAATGAATTCTTATGGTGCATTTGTCATGTTCAAATTCGCTACACTCTGTCTTTGTTTGATTATTAATGTTCATATTTTCATCCTCCGAATTCAAACTGCAGTTTCTGATTTTAAGATCATTAAATAATCTCACATTTACAGGAAGTTTCTTGGGGTAATGTATCACTGGCAGATGCAGAGAAGAGGCTTTTAGCCAATGCTCTCCTAGACTTCTCGAACGAGCGTTTTGTGCTCCTTTCTGAGAGCTGCATCCCTATTTACAATTTCCAAACAGTATACAAATATCTTATTGAATCTGCCCACACTTTTGTGGAGTCCTATGACGATCCGACCCGTTTTGGTCGTGGTCGTTATGATCGACATATGAGACCAAGCATCATGATTGATCAATGGAGAAAAGGGGCACAATGGTTTGAGATTAACCGGGCTTTAGGCATTGAAATCATATCGGATTACAAGTACTACGATCTGTTTAGGAAATACTGCCATCCTCCTTGCTTCCCTGATGAGCACTACATTCCTACATACCTCAACATATTCCATGCCCCCTTCAATTCTAATCGCACCTTGACTAAAGTGGATTGGTCGTTGGGAGGACCTCATCCTACAACCTTTGTAAGAGAGAATATTACAGAAGGCTTTATACAGAATATCAGGAACAATAAGAAAAAGTGTGTGTATAATTCTAAGAGTACAACTGTATGTTACCTTTTTGCTCGCAAATTCGCTCCAAGTGCCTTGGAGCCCTTGCTTGATTTAAGTTCAAAAGTAATGGGATTTTGAAACTTTGATTTAAAGTTGGAAAAGAGCCTCATCTATGATTTAGTGCTGGTCATTTTCTCTTTGTGGATGAATTGCACATATGCAATTCATTGATGTGGTTACTCCGCTTTATTATAGTTCTTTCAGGATGCGTTTTCTTCACCTACAACATTTATCATACACTCAAGTCTCAAGTGTACCATGCTCATGGTACATCCAAGGCTATTTTTTGCTCGTTCATTTTAAATTCTCCAAATGAGCAAAATTATCCAAGTGAACAAATTTTTCTTTTCATTTTCTCAAATGAGCATACAAGTCTACTCATTTAAAAAAATGAGCAAACACTTTTGCCCAAATGAGAAAACGTTTTCGCACATTTTCTCAAATGAGCATAAAGTCTTGCTCATTTTGAAACTCTGATATTGATTTATGAATTAGAAACTAAGTCTACCATTGATGAACTCCAAAACTTCGATATTTGTTTTCCCAATATTTTTTTTGCAATTCATCGGTTTAATTGGCCACAGGAGAGAGAAATTTGAGGTAAGAGAAGCAATAGAGGAGAGAGAAATCTAAAACTAGTGTTGAAACTTAAAATATCTCATTAATTCTGCCGTTGAAGAACTTTCGAAACTCTAATGTTGATTCTTAAATCTGAAACTAATATCGCCATTGATAAAATTCAAATCTCTAATTTTTGCTTTTTCCATTGATTAACTTTAATGAAGTCGTAAATTTGTGTCGCACCTCGTATCGCGTTCTTGTTCGCGTTGTTTCGCGTTTTTCTGACGGTTACTCGAGGCTTTGTTTCGGTTTTCATAAGCAGTATAGTGTATCTATATATATGAAACTACTTATATGATGAAAGATGTGAACACTCTCTCTTATGCTTTGCACAAACCTCACAAGATCAAATCTAGAAATTCTTCATCATTTCAAATCTTTCACAAACTTGTTCCCATTAGATAGTGTTCATAGTAAGCGTGACCACTATTGATTCTTCTTTGTATCTCGAAGGTGAATTCCGTGTAACCCATGCTTTACGAATATGGTCGGAATATTACTTTTGGAAAAGTGCATCACGCCTAGAAGATTGCGTTCATCTTGTGACCCTTGATTTTCGTAGTTTTCCTAACAATTGAAAAGTAATATTTACAAGATGGCTACAATCCGTGAGATGTTGGCGAATTTTCACAAACTTGACAAGTTTGAAGGCGTTGGTTTTCGAAGATGACAAAAGAAGATGCATTTCCTCCTTACTTCATTGAGTGTGCGTATGTTCTTAGTACTCCCAAACCCGAAGAAGTGGAATAAGAAACCGCGGAAGCAACTAGGACAAGGAACAAATGGGATAAAAATGATTATATATGCCGTGGTCACATCCTTAACAGGTATGTCCGATACCTTGTTTGATATTTATCAATATGTTGAATCCGCAAAGATTCTTTAGGATGAATTAGAAAATAAATATATGGCAGAGGATGCTTCTAGTAAGAAATTCCTTGTTAGTAATTTCAATACTTTTAAAATGGTAGATTCTAGGCCGTTGATGGAGCAATTCCACGAAATTCAAAGAATCTTAGGGAGTTTTAAGCAACACAATATTGTTATGGATGAGACTTTTGTTGTTTCTTTTATAATTGACAAATTGCCACCAAGTTGGAAGGATGTGAGAAATTTATTTAAACATAAGAAGGATGATATGAATGTTGAACAATTGGGTGCTCATATTCGGATTGAAAAGGGCATTCGGGTCCAAGATGGACAAATGGATGTTAATCCTAATTCTTCCACCGTTAACATTGTGGAGGATGGTAAGTCAAAGGAGTCTTCTAATCCTAAGAAGAGGGCTAACAATTTCACCAAAGACAACAATGGAAAGAAGTCTAAGTATGGTGGAGGTGCTCAACGAGGTTATTGGGAATGTCAAAAACCCAGTGACTTCAAGAAGGATTGAACCATTTGGAAGAAGAAAACACTAGTAGAAAAAACCTTAAATGACACAACCTAACTGATCCGGTTTAGGCAAAACCGGATCAGTTAAAGTAACCTGATCCGGTTTTTCGTAAAACCTGATCAGTAAGATTGAATTTTTTTTTGTCGCAATTTTTTGGGCCACAAACTGGTCCGGTTTGGAGAAGAACCGGATCAGTTAACAAACTGATCTGGTTCTCCCACCAGTTTGTGGCCCAAAAAATTTAAGCCCAGCGTTGTTTGTGGCCCAACCTCGTGATACGACCCAGCTCAAACTGGTTCTCCCTCCCCCCGTATAAATGATACGCTCTCATGAAACCGTAACTCCACTTCCCTCTCCTCATGAAACCCTAACTCCACTTCCCTCTCTCAAACGCCCCCTCTCTCAAACCTTCATATGAAACTCTCATCTTCAGCAAAACTAGAAGTATTACTACTAGTACTAGAAAACCCAACATTACCAAACAACCCTTTACCATGTTGCTCAACACCAGAGTTCTAGTGTTGCTGAAAACGGAGGAGAAGGACGGGGAAACCCTTGAAGGAAGAAATTGGGGTTTTGAGTTTGAGGAGAGAGAGAGAAATTGATGGGGTTAGAGGGTCCCACGGCGGCAACAATAGGATCAGAAGAGAGATTGTGAGAAGGTGAGAAGTGGTTGTGAGGTGGGTAAAATGGTGGTTGGTGTTGTTGTTGGTGTAGGTGTTGTTGTTGATGGCGGTTTTGAACGAAGCGTAGAAGAAATTCACCGCTGTTGTTGGGAAGTGGTGGTGGTGGTTGTTGCGACGGAGCGATGAAGCCACCATTTTAGGACGAAAAAAGGATGAAGCCCAGCGTTCTCTCTCTCCTCTGGTTCGCACCAACTGGTTGGTGCTGCTGTTGCTACATTTATTGTCGTCCCTCTCCTACTCCTCTTCTCTCTTTCATCTTCCGGTGATCTTAAGTCCGCTTCCGACTGCATCTCTGACCCCTTATTCGCCATTTTATTGTTCGTATTTTATTGTTCGCACCAACTGGTTTTGTTCGTATTTTAGTATTTGTTTTTTGGAGTATTTTTTGATGAATTATGTTATAATTTCGTTGTAATTCTATAACTTTTTATAAGTTAGATAAATTTCGTTGTAATTTATGTCATTTTTTGTAAGTTCCATTAATTGTTGAATTTTGCCATTTTAATTTCTGATTTTAGTTGGTTTTTTTAATTTGTACCATGTATTTCACTGGTTAATACAATAATAAAATTTATTTAAAAAAAAAAAGTTCACCAAACGAAGCGACGCACAATTTCGTTGGGTTTCAAACGAAAGGAGAATGGAATGTATCGATTAGGAATAAAAAAATGCAAAAAAAAATTTAATATTTGGGTCCCTTAACTGATCCGGTTTTGGGTGAAAACTGGATCAGTATGCTGATTCAGTTTTTGTGAAAACCAGATCAGTTAATGGGGAAACTGATCCGTTTTTTATCGGAGTAGTTGACTTTTGTCAACCGCTCCGAGCCCAATCGCTCCGGACCAAAAACCGGATCTGTAAGGCCTATTTTGACCGGAGCGGTTAAACTTTTTTCCACTATTGAAATGAACGAAAAGAATGGTGGGAATGGCAAGTCTAGCCAATCCCAAAGAAGGTATGTGTACACAAGTTTCACTTAATTCAAATCTGAATTTTGTGTGTATGATTTATGAAATCTTTTGTGTACAAGATGATTGTTCATGGTAGATCGATTCGGGGGCATCAAAACATGTATGCAAGGAGCGCTCTCTATTCAAGACATTCAAGGAGGTTGACAATGGAGAAGTTCTTTACATGGGGAATGATTCTACAGCTAAAGTTCTAGGCATAGGACAAGTAGAATTAGTTTTTAGTCCGGAAAGCCTCTTATTTTAAGAGATGTGTTGTATGCTCCGGAACTTAGGAGACATTTAGTTTCCTGTGCTACCTTAAATCGATTAGGATTCAAAATGGTGTTTGAAGCGGATAAATTTATATTGTCTATGGGTGGTGTATTTGTAGGACTTGGTTATCTTTGTAATGGTATGTTCAAACTTAGTATTTCTAATGCTTTGAAAGACACTTTGTTTGTTGTTAATGACAATTCTTCTCTATGGTATAATAGACTTGATCATGTTAACTATAAAAAGTTGTATTCCATGTCTAAACATGATTTGATTCCCTCACTTGATCCAAGTATAGAGAAGTGTAGAACATGCATGTTAACAAAGATAACAAGGAAATCTTTTCCAAATAATGTGGAAAAGGATACTTCATTGCTTGATTTAATGCATAGTGATTTATGTGATTTTCATAGCACTCCTTCATTAGGGGACAAGAAATACATGATAACATTTATAGATGATTATTCACGGTTTTGTTATGTATACTTGTTATTTACTAAGGATGATTCCCTTGATAAGCTTAAGATCTTAAAAATGAAGTTGAATTGCAACTTAGTGACAAGATTAAACGGTTTGGAACCGATAAAGGTGGTGAATACTATGACCCAAGTTATTTTCAATCTATAAGCTTTATACATGAAACAACCGCGACTTAACACCACAACAAAATGGTATAGCGGAAAGATATATAGAATAGAACTTTGCAAGAAATGGTAAATTCTATGTTATCCTATTCGGGTTTGAGTGATGGTTTTTGGGGAGAAGCTGTTTTAACGGCTTGTCATATTTTAAACCGAGTACATATGAAAAAGAACGAGGTTACCCCATATGAACTTTTATATAAAAGAAAACCAAACTTGACTTATCTCAAAGTTTGGGGATGTAGGGCAATTGTAAAAGTGTCGGAACCCAAACGTAAAAAGTTGGTTGAAAGGGGAGTTGAATGCATCTTTATAGGGTATGCTCTTCATGGCAAATCCTATAGGTTCTATGTAATAGAACAAAATGACGTTTGGTCAATTCACACTATTGTTGAGTCAAGGGATGCAATATTTGATGAAAATAAATATTCATCAATCCCTAGACCAAAGGACATTACTCCTAATACCAATGTTCAAGAAATTGATCAAACTAACATTGATCAAGAAGTTGATGAGCAAACTCTTGATGAGAATGTTGCATCAACATCATCACTGCCAAGGAGAAGTAAAAGGGCGATAAAAGAGAAATCTTTCGGCCCGAATGTTCATGTATATTTAGTTGAAGGATCAAGGAGTTCTATAATAACAAAGTTTCCATATAAATTTAATGTGGAAGAGGATCCTTTAGCATTCAATGAGGCTATGAGGTCTCAAGATGCCGCTTTTTGGAAAGAAGCAATTGATGATGAGATGGATTCCATCATGGGAAATAACACTTGGGTTCTAGCTGATTTACCTCCTAAGTGTAAATCAATTGGGTGTAAATGGATTTCCAAAAAGAAAATGAAAATGGATGGGATTATTGATAAGTTCAAAGCCCGTCTTGTGGCTCAAGGTTTCTCACAAAAATCGGGTATTGATTATTTCGATACTTATGCACCAGTTGCTAGAATCTCAAACATAAGGTTATTAATAGCTCTTGCGGCTATTCATAAGCTTGTGATCCATCAAATGGATGTCAAGACGGTGTTTTGAATGGAGAACTAGAAGGAGAGGTTTACATGCGACAACCAGAAGGGTTTGTCGTGAAAGGTCAAGAGCATAAAGTATGCAAGTTGATTAGATCTTTGTATGGGTTAAAACAAGCACCAAAGAAATGGCATAAAAAGTTTGATGAGATTGTGTTGTCTAATGGTTTCAAATTGAATAATTCATACAAATGTGTATATAGCAAATTTGATGATAACGGTATTGGTGTCATGATTTGTCTATATGTAGATGACATGTTGATTTTTGGAACGGATTTGTCACAAGTTTAGTGGACAAAATCCTTTCTATCTTCAAAATTCTCCATGAAAGATTCGGGGGAGGCGGATGTCATTATAGGTATAAGAATTAAGAGAGACAACGGATAGGTGATCTTGTCACAATCTCATTACATCGAGAAAGTGCTCAAGAAGTTTAATGTTAGTGATTGCTCTCTTGTTTCAACTCCTAGGGACCCAAGTGAAAAATTATTACCAAATAATGGTAATGTCGTGTCTCAACTTGAGTACGCGAGGGGGTTATAGGTTGTTTGATGTATGCTATGATGAGTACTAGGCCGGATATCGCGTTTGCGGTGGGGAAATTAAGTAGATATACTAGTAATCCTAGTATGGAACATTAGCAAGCTATTCGTCGAGTATTAAAAATATTTGAGAAAAACCATAAATTATGGCTTGTCTTATAGTGGATATCCTTCGGTTTTAGAAGGGTATTCAGATGCAAGTTGGATCTCTAATAGAGAAGATCACTCCTCCACAAGTGGATGGGTATTCCTCCTTGGGGGAGGTGTTATATATTGGGCTTCCAAGAAACAAACTTGCATTGCGGATTCCTCAATGACATCGGAGTTTATCACTCTGTCATCGGCTAGCAAAGAACCGAATGGTTAAGGAATCTCATGTTTGAGATACCTTTGTTGCCAAAACCAATATCACCTATTGCTATACATTGTGATAGTGATGCAGTATTGGCAAGAGCTTATAGTCAAGTGTATAATGGTAGGTCAAGGCAGATTGGTGTGAGACATAGTTATGTCCAAGGACTTATCAAAGATAGTGCTATCATTGTTGACTATATGAGAACTACGTATAATCTAGTGGATTGTTTCACTAAGGCACTTGATAGAGATACAGTAAAAATGATGGCAATCGGTTTAGGGTTGGTGCCCGTTGATAATCACGAATAGGGGGATCTTAACTTAACGCCCAATAAGACGTTGGGTCTTGAGTTCAATCAGATCAATTTCCTTATTTGATGATTGAAAGAACTTATATGAACATTCAAGGTAAAGTTCTTTAGATCTATGATGGTTTAAGAGGTTGTTTATCTTAATAGGTCTCTTGACATTATGTTTTATCACGGGAGCATGTTTTCTTAGAGATCTACCTATGTAAGTGTGAAGTTTGGCCGCTGCAAGGAGCTAGTGGGTCATAGCTTTGATGCACTTATGAATTGATATGGACACATACATGGCTTTTAAGTGTCAAGTATATATTGGAGACAAGTAGCTAATCTTGTGTGTTAGTATCTTCAAGTTTTCATTATGTGTTGCTAATAATTCAATCGTTTATCAACATCGTTTGGATACAAATGCTTGGAATGTGTGTTATACTAAGTGGAAGTTCAAGTCTTTGTACACCTTCATTTATGCATAAGATTGTTTTGTTATGATGATGTTTATGCAATAAATCTTTTATATACTCTAAATGGGGGAGGATTGTTGGAGATTTAGAGTATAGAGTAAGGTTTAATTCATGATATGTTTGTTTGAATTGCTTGGTTATGGTGCCGTAATTCAAACAATGTATGGAATACGATATGCTATATAAGTCGTGGTACGGATTGCATCGTACGACTGTCAAAACACGCACAACTGTGAGAGCTCGCACCTCGCAACATATTGCAACCTGGATTGTGTTTTTTCATTCGACGAAGTCAGTGGCTGGTCGCACCCCGTGACCAGTGTCGCACCTCGCAACCCACGAGGAATGTCGCACCTCGCGACATGTCTTCTAGTCGCGTTTTTCTAACGGTTACTCGAGGCTTTGTTTTGGTATTCTGAGCAGTATAGTGTATCTATATATATGAAACTACTCATATGATGAAAGATGTGGAGACACTCTCTCTTATATTTTGCACAAATATCTCAAGATCAAATCTGGAAATTCTTCATCATTTCAAATCTTTCACAAACTTGTTTCCATTAGATAGTGTTCATAGTAAGCGTGACCACTATTGATTCTTCTTTGTATCTCGAAGGTGAATTCCGTGTAACCCGTGCTTTACGAATAGGGTCGGAATATCACTTTTGGGAAAGTGCATCACGCCTAGAAGATTGTGTTCATCTTGTGACCCTTGATCTTCGTAGTTTTCCTAACAATTTGGAGGGGAGAGAGAACCAAAGTAGGTCAAAATTTTGGAGGTGAGAAACAATGGAGGAGAGAGGAAGTTGGAGGTAAGAGAAACAATGGAGGAGAGAGAAATCTACCTGGAATTGAGATTTATGGAATTCGAAATATTTGGAATAATTTGGTATAAACATTAATGACGAAAGAAACGGAGTAAAGAAGAGGAGGAAAGAAGATATACAAATAAGTGATTAGCAATGAGTATCTATTCTAGTTAGATGAGATGTAAGAATTTGTGTAGGTTTGAAAGTCTACCACAATACCTTGATATTAGTTATGTAATACTTCCACCATTGTAGACACATATCTTGTTTCCCTAATTAAGTATTCGATGATCGTACATACCATCGTCCTAATTGGTCCGATCAAAAGGAGTGCAATCCGAAGAGTTAAGCCCAAAATCGTTTTATAAATCCAGTCTATTTATTTGTTTTCAAAGATCTCAAGCCCCAGTTTTATAAGCCAAATTAATTACTCTTGATAATTAATTTATTTTTAATATATATTTTCTTGATTAAAGGATATTACGAAAATCATTTTCTTTATATAGATAAGTGATTTACGGATTTAATTGATACTCTCTCCGTCCCATAATAGTGTGAACACTTTCCTTTTATATTTGTCCCAAATTAGTTTAAACACTTCTATTTTTGGCATGGTCCCACTATTACTAAATTATATCTTTTACCCTCCTTCGGCCCACACTCTACCTTAATCGATCAAAAGTTACCTAACTTTCTCTCTCTTCCAATGAAAAATATCCCTTCAACTCCTATCACATCTACTTTTTTGATAAAATAACATTTGATAACTATATTACAATTTACCCCTCAAAACTGCGTGTCCTACAAGTGTACATATCTTTCTAGGACGAAGGGAGTAATATTAATAAAGGATGAAAAATAATATTTTAATATCGGATAACAAAAAAACCAGGCCATATCTGCAGTTGTGTGACGCACAAACGCACTACATTGAGACAGTGATCAAAATCCAGGAACGCGCAAAATAAATCTTTTAATCGTTGTTGCGTGCCGCGCATCGCTGATGCGTCCAGCGCATCAGGCTTGTACGCCGCGCAGCTGCGGATGTTATCTTGTTTTTCTGATTTCCCTATAAGTAGACTTCGTTATATTCGATTTTTGGACATTATTTCCAACGACGACTTTCACCTCAGACACTTCGGCATATTCCTCTAAAATACTTCATATACTTCAAAAATCAACCTTCCTCTACTCAATTAAAGCTCCAAGATTGCTCCTCCCGAAGATCGTTATTCAAGACCCAAACGACAAAGGTATATTCTTGAGGGTCCTTAATCTTTCAATTCCAATTTAATTCTTTAAAGTTACTACGCATTTTCCTAATGTAGATCCTTAAACAATTCATGTCTTATTGTATATTCTATTCTCTTATTTATATATTTTTATATATTATTATTCATATGTTTTCATATATTCATGCCTATGTATTCATTGCTTTCATCACCCTTCATATGTTTATCTTTGCTAATCAAATACCTATATAAATATTCCAATATTAAAGTCAGATAATTTGGACTATTGGATTAGGTTCCTAGTAATTTGATTGCTTAATGAATTTATCACACTAATTAATTAGTCTTTTGGGCGTTTAATAGTTTAATTTTCAGGGTGTTTTAAAATATTGTTTGGTTGTTTAATTGCATAAAACTAAAACAAAAATCATATAAAGTAGAGTCCAACAATGGGCAGAGTTGATTCATGATGATATTCGTACCCTCACCCCCGAACTCAATCTTTGGTTCATTGACTAAATATGAAGTCATGACCGAGAAATCTACATTAGATAAGTCCCTAAGATGTACGTCTCTATGGTTTTCCAATATCCAATTAGGTTTATGAGCCTTCCTTTAAGGACTTGTTCGCGACTTCTTTTCCAAAATGAATTTCAAAACCAAACATTTACAATGAGGTATTCAAATCCTCGCTCACACCACGTAGGCAATAAAAACACGCCTACAATTTGGCGGCTTCACTGGGAAGGATCCAAAATTTAATTTCTAATGAGTGAGTGAAACTCGAAAAATGCTATTCATACTTTTTTTATGCTTTTAAATAACATAATTGTTTCGCATATGCATGGCTATTCTTCAGAGCCACCATAAAAGTCTTGTCCTTACTCTACCAGCGCATGTTCTATACGCGGGGCCACCCCCGAGGAGTTTGCTCTTGATCCTTCCAAAAAGCTACCTGAGTGATAGTGTTGGATCTTAATCAGAAGCAAACCTACCCTAACCATGACAATGCTCTTTTATTCTTGACTTGAGACTGGAGTGCGTCCTACACGCGGCCATCTTTTTAAGCAAAGTTATGAAGCATGAGATCAATCTCTTTGTCATAGACCTAACCTAAGCCTGACCATAGTACTAAATATAACTTGTGACTTTAGGTTGAAACTGCATACTATTTCTTGCCTATTTGACATTATTGATTGCTTGTGTGCTATGTTCAACATGCTTTCCCCTTGCATTCTCCTCGAATTAGACTAAGAATATCAAAAATGACAAATAGTTCGTCAAAAAACTAAAAACTGCATCGTTAAGTGATGTACGCGGCACGAGATAGACATGCACGTTACTTGCGCCAGCCGCATCACCATGCACGGTGCGCAGCAATACTGCGCAACACGCATCACAAATAAATGTGCCAAATACAACTGCTATTTTAACGAACTATTTGTCGGTTTTGACGTTGCATTCATCATCATTCATAATCACTTTTAGGTTATCTTTTTCAAAAAAATAAAAAAAAAACTCAACTAATTCAAGTATAAAAATTAGCATACCATCTAAGATTGAGTCTATCTTTGAAAGTACATACATCTAGAAAAGTGGCCATGATAAAGTTTCGAGTCGTCATGCATCTCATCCTATCCCATCTTTTCCCCTCTCTCCAACCTATCCTTACCATGATGTATATTCTATCCTATCCCATCCATTTCAAAAACAAAACAAAATAAAATAATCTTTTTCAAAATCAATCCTACTATCTTCTTTCCTATATTTTTCAACATATTTATTCATCATCATCCTATCTTTTTCAAAAAAGAATGTTTTTCAAAATAAATTATTTTTATCATCATCAATAACTTAAAGGTCTCTTTCCATAATAATTCATCCCCCATCTCCAATCTTCTAACAATGAACTTCTTTTTGAAAAAAAAGTAATAAATAAAAGGAAATGGGTTCATTTCAAAAACGAACTGAATTTTAAAAATTCTAAGCTCAATCTAATCAAGTAAATCCAAGAGTCCATGCATGCATCTTAGATCCATGTAAGTCTAGCTCATATCAAAATCTAGGCTCATTTGCATCTTTATATGAACCCTAGTCTAAGTCAAGCCCATGTAGGCCCAATATAAGTTAAACCCCTACTTATATCTTCATGTAGGGCCAAACTAAATCTAGCGCACTGTTTTATTCTATCTTTTTCACGTTTTCATTTTCCTTTGCTTATAAATAGCTTGATGTTTTCGAACGTTTTTCCTACGACTTAATACCTCTCAATACATTTCAATATACTTTTTCCCTACGATTACAATACTTCATAATACGCTTGAACTCTTAAAACCCACATACATACACTCAAATACATTCAAATATATTCAAATACATTCAAACACACATTCAGACATTCAAACTCCATTGATTTGCATTGAAGCTTCAAGATTGCTCATCTACAGACCGTAATACAAGACCTAGGAGACAAAGGTATAATTCTTGAGGGTCAATTCCAATTTAATTCCTTTTGTACTAATAATTTACTTGTCATACTGTAGATCTCAAAGGAATTAACTTTTCTTGTATATTCTAATCTCTATTATTCTCTTTCTATACATTATTATTATTATTCATATGCATGATTGTAAGATTTAATGCTTTCATCACCTCACATGTTTATTTTTGTTAATCAAATACCTAAATAAATGTTCTAACGCTAAATTCAGATAATTTGGATAATTGAATTAGGTTTCCAGTAATTTGATTGCATAATAACATGTCACCAAAAATTAGTCTTTTGTTTGTTTAACGACCAACATAGATTAATTCTAGATTGCATTAACATATTATGTGGTTATTCAATTGCATAAAACTCGAACATGAAACGTTATTATGTAAAGTTCATCAATGGGCGAATTTGATTCTTGATCATATTCGTACCTTCACCTCGAACTCAATTTTTGGTTCATTGAACATTCATGAAGTCATGATGGGGAAATCTACATTGGATAAGTCCCTAATTTGTCCCTACGATTTTCCAATATCCAATTAGGTTTATGAGTCTTCAATTAAAGAATTGTTGGTGACTTCAAAACGCTTTTCAATAAAACCTTTACAATGAGGTAACTAAATACACGCTCATCCCGCGTAGGCAATAAAAACACGCCTACATAAGTACTTAGGTCTTCCTACAATGGTGGGAAGATCGAAGAAGGTGATTACTAAGGGTGTCCATAAGAAAGTGCGGAAGCGTTTAAAAGGGTGGAAAGGGATGAATTTATCTAAGGCGGGTCGGGAGGTTCTGATTAAGGCAGTGGCAGAATCTATCTCGGCCTATGCGATGAGTGTGTTTAAATTCCCTTTCACTTTTTATGATAAATTGCGTTCAATAGTCCCAAGCTTTTGGTGGGGACAAAAAAAGGGGAAAGGAAAATTCGTTGGTTGGATTGGAATAGTTTGTGTCGATCCAAGGCGGGAGGGGGATTAAGCCTTTGCGATTTTAAGTGTTTTACCGCAGCTCTTCGAGGTAAACAAACCTGGAGGCTTTTGCAATCTCCTAATAGCTTGGTGGCTCAAATTTTGAAGGCTTGCTATATTTCTAATGAGGATTTGAATTCCGAGCTTGGGCGGAATCCGAGCTATTCTTGGCACGGGATTTGGGGGGTGAAATGGGTGGTGAAAAAGGGTGCTCGATGACGTGTGAGTGATGGGTTGAGTATATCAATATGGTCAAGTACGTGGATCCCTGATACTCAATCGCGTAAGGTTATTTCTCCACGAGGCAACACGAGCGAGAATCTAAAGGTTTGTGATCTTATTCATCTTGTCTCCAATAGTGGGTGAAAATGTCCCTCTCATTAATGAGCTATTTCTCCCTTTTGAGCGAGAGCGTATCTTGAGCATTTCTCTTAGTTCCCGTCTTCCTGATGATGTTTTATGTTGGAATATGGAGAAAGATGGAGACTACTCTGTCCGTTCGACCTATCGAGCCATTTTTGGGGAGTTAGATAGTGAGAGCGCGACTTCGTCGTCAATACGCTCTAATTTATGGAGTAAAATATGGCAGGCTAATTCCTTCCTCGTGTTAAGCATTTATTTTAGAGGGCTTGTCGTGGGGCTTTGCCGACACAAAAGGGGACCGAGTAAGTGTGTAACAAGTATAGAACTATTGTGTAAGCTTTGTGCGGTGGTGGATAAAACAGAGTTGCATTACTTGCGGGACTGTGTTATTATTGCAAGGCTTATCTGGGATTCAAGTGGTGTAGGTGAAACAGTGGCAAGGGTGTATCTCAACTTTGGGGACTTGGCACTTGCGTTTCTGGAGCAACTCCCTCGTCTAGAGCATGGGCTTTGGATGACGATATGCTGGGATATATAAAGCGCAAGGAATATGTGGTTGTTTGAGGGGGAGGTTTGTGATCCCAATCAAACGATGGCCTATGTGCATAAACTCGTGGCGGAGCTTCGTGTGGAAGACCGACATGGGGTGTGTGTGGGGTTAGCTGCTCAGCAACGCTGGACACCACCTTGGGTGGGCGAAGGCGAGCCCATCAGTGGGCCCGGACCGGGCCAGTGGGTCATCCCCGCCCACTGCAAGGTCTAGGTGCAAGCACGAGCGGATACATTAACAAACCAAACAAAAATCAAAAATTAAATTTGAGTCAAAACAAAACAAAGAAAAAGAGACGTAAAGCACAAAATTTTAATTTTTTTTTTCATAGTTGTATTTTTTAAAATATAGCTATATTAATTTGGCAAATACATTTATTACATAATTGCTCATCACTTGGTGGGACTCATTTTTTTCATGACATATTTGTTTTTGTTCACCATGTGACCAATCCTTGCTTGGTCACAATGTGACCAAAAATAATTTGCAACTTGTTTATGATGGGGGTGAATTTTTTTCTTGTTTTTGATGACATGAACTAGTTTTTGTTGATGTTGGTGGATGCTCTAACAAACCCAAAACAAGAAAAATCAAAAATTAAATTTGAGTCAAAACAAAACAAAGAAAAAAAGAAAAAGGAGACGTAAAGCACACAATCCTGATTTCTTCTCCACTCTCTCACATCCTCTGCTTTTTTGGGAAAAGATCCCCTAAATTCCCTCACTTTTTCCATGGAACACAAATTTCTTTCCATAAAAAGCATAACAATCACACTTCCTCCTCTTAATTGCATTCCCATTCTCATTTTTTTTTATTTCACAATATCCAAAAAAAGAATCAAATGTAGACCTTTTTTTTATCTCCATCATTTAAAAAAATCTTCGAATTTCTTACCATTTTCATTCCATAATGCTTCATCATTTAACAAAAAAAACATAGAATTTTTTTGATATAGTTTCATCTTTTGGAGGGAGAGATAAAGAAGAAAAAAGAATGGAGCAGGGAAGGGAAGAAGAGAATTTGGACGTAAAGGTGGAAAGAACTCGGTCGTTTGAGTATGGAACGAATAGCGAGGTGGTTACGACATTAGCACGTTATGGATCAGATGATGAGTTTAAGCAACCACTTCTCAGGAAAAGGACCAATCAGACCTCTCAACTCGCCATTGTTGGCGCTAATGTCTCTCCCATTGAAAGTCTCGATTACGAGTATTATCTCTCCTCTTTTCATCCTAAATTTCATTTCTTTTGTTTTTTTATTAAAATTTGTTTATTGTGCATAAAGAAAATACAAACATTTGTTTACTTTTTTGGCTTCTAATTTATGTTTGTTTATGTGATTTTTTGGTTCATATGACAGTCACAAGTTAATTTATCATTTAAGAATGACATCTAAAGTGAGGGAGGATTTGCTAAGCTAGTTTATGTGTGTTCTAGTAAAGAGTAACTAATGATAATTTAAAGCATATGGGTAATACTTGGTAGGAGTTTCTTTCACAATAACAATGTCGATGATTTCATTCTTGTTTCGACCGATCTCATGGTAACAACAATAACAATAAGAGAGTAATATTTATATTTAAAGATTCAAGAAAAAAATTAATAATATCTCTTTTATTTCACTACCTCCTTCATCCACAAATAACTCAATATACTGTACATTATTCTGGTTGAAAAAAAATAAATCACTTGTTATGTGAACGAAAACTTTAGCTCACTCAATCTATGTGATATTGGCTCTTCACTCGTCTCTCTTTGTATCTCAAACTCTGCGTATAATAATCCAAATTTATTCCTCTATACGCTATTTACAAAGAAGGAAAATGATATATTTGTGCAGACCTAAAAGACCAATGTGGTATATATACATTACATCAAGCTATATTAAATTATTGTAAATGATAATTATGCATTCAAGGGAGAAAACAAAAGAAATGGGAAAGAAAGAGACTAACCAGATAAATAATGAAAACAGTAACACAAAAGTTTCATAAAATAGTGCGCGCAGGGGTTAGAACTAGCGACCCCCTATACTGAATGTTCTAGTGTGCCCCGTAACCAAAATCACTGCGTTGTCTTTGAGTAACAGAATAGGGAGAACTTAACAATACTTTCATCGTCCCACAATATAGTGCTTGTTTCTCATTTTGTACGGGAATTAGGTAACTTAACTTGCAAAATAGGCATCTAATTTAGTCAAAATAAATTGATAAAAAAGAAAATAGGTACAATATTTTGGAACACTAAAAAAGGAACGCCAGTACTATATTATGGGACGAGTGGAGTAATACTTAAAATTAGATGCTTTATTTCATTATAATACTTAAAAGTTCCAAGGAAGTATAATAATTAAATTTGTTCTGTCGACAAACATATAAAAATGGAGCAAAGTTGCTTACTTGGGTCTCCCTAGGTAAGTTAAACTTCCCATGATGAACGTTAACCAAACACCTCTTGAACTTCCTAAAATGGATCTACAAAAGAAAAGCAACTTCATACGAAATAATTTTCTTTGTTAGTGGAAGGTTGCCTAATGCTATAGTAAAGGGGGGGGGAACAATGTTGGAAGTTTGTGAAGACATTGTTAGAATGTTCTAGCTTATAAGATTGTCGGTTAGGTGCTAGTATGATTCTACTTTATTGCTACAACTCTATTGGTGATGGTAGATATTCAGTTTCTTTGTTGTTTGAGACATTTTTGTAATCCAGCACAAAATACTCAATTCACTTAAGTATCCTCACTTTAGTGTATTACTTTATGTAGGATTATGGAAAATGAACTACTAAAAGAGGATTGGAGATCAATGAAGAATTTTGAGATTTTTCAGTATATATTTTTCAAATGGACCATGGCGCTTCTTATTGGGTTGTGCACAGGGCTTGTTGGATTCTGCAACAACATTGGTGTTGAGAATATTGCTGGCTTTAAATTTCTCCAAACTATCAATTATGTGCGCCAGGAGAAGTAAGCCTCCCTCAAAAACTTTAAGCACATTCTTCCACTTATTGGAATTCATGACATATAGATCTTCATTGCCTCTTCCTTCTACAGATAGATACTTTCTCTAAACTTAAATGAGGATAGTGTTTTTGGTTGATGACAATCCTAGTATTTTACAACCATAATTCACCCTCACCCACTTGAAAGATTTTATTATTTAACTGGCTAAAAGAAGGAAATAGACTTATCCAATGCTTTTGGCTTCTATAATCTATATCTCACACTGAAATGTTAATCTTTCAACTTTTTTCATTTTGTGGAGGTAGCACCATAATATTAGATTATAACTTTGAAATTGAAACTCATCCATAAATCTTTTTAACTACTACTTTATCAATGTAGTATGCCACATCAATGATACACGATACATTTGGTTCGAAATGAAGTATAAGTGGATAAAGATTAAGAGGAAGCTAGAGGCAATGATATTTTTGTAGTTGTTTCTACTAGGAAGTTAAGATAACTCTTAGTTTTCACCCCAATAAAATAAGCGTTTGCAAATATGTTGAAAAGTGTACTAAGTAGTATTATGAATCCATTAACATAGAGCTTGGAATAATTTATAAAATTGTTATCTTAGTGCAGATATGTTAAAGGATTTTCTTACTTTGCTGGGTGCAACTTACTTTTGGCAACTGCTACAGCAGCACTTTGTGCTTACATAGCCCCAGCAGCTGCGGGTTCTGGAATTCCTGAGGTGAAAGCCTATCTCAACGGTGTAGATGCTCATTCTATTTTAGCTCCAAGTACCCTTTTTGTAAAGGTAAGTCATGGTAAATCTTTATCACTGCTGTGTTTTCTTTATCACATCTATTTGTGAACATGTTTATTGTATCATGTATGGATGGGAACATGAGTCTTTGAACTTAGAATTAATATTAAACCGTTGACTACTTTATTTTTTTATCTCATGAATACATGTATGTTGATCCCTTTAATTTTGTTTTACCACATCTTGTTGTTGGCCCGCATGCTGATGCGCGATCCCCCGAGAAAGCAAAGCTAATTATTAGTAAGGGTTGTAATTTTTATTTCTTATTTGTTAGTCCTTTGTTTTCTAGTTCATCGATCAAATTCTAGCTAAACTATTATAACCAAAACTATATAAGCTTCTTAGCTTTGTTATAATGGTCAATGAAGAAATAACATAAACACTCTTCCTTCTCTCTATTATCTTTGATTTCTTTATTCTTCTATTCTCACATTGTCTCTTATATTTCCTTCTTCTAGTCTTGTCAATAACCAAAAACCTCAAACAACTTCCTGTTTTTTAAAGAAAATAATAACACCGTCAAGCAGAGATACAACATTCTTCCATCAAGATAAGCTTTGGCAACACATACTATGTAATAATTATAGTAATTGTTACCTTTACAAAAGTTGGGGTGCTTGCTAGGAATATAACATCTATGGTATTATTTATTCCTTAAAAAATCCCCAAATGTACTAATAATCAACTACATTAGAAATCCTAAATAATGTTCTTGTTGAGAATAAACTCTCAACAATCTTCATCCAAAGCTTAAACTTGAGGGACCTTTGTTAAAATACTTATCCGTGTTTAAGACTACTTGTTTTTCTTAGAGGCCAAAAATTGCATGATGACGATGCAGTTTTTCAGACAAAAACAGAGCCTAAGAAACTACTACAAAGAGCTTCTAATTGGATTCAACATCCATATAAAGTTTCTTAAAAACCCACTTCAGTACTTTGTTTATCGAAAGGATAATGATGGCCTAATTTGGAGTAAAGAGGGCATGGCCTGATGCGTAAGGACTCTAGAATATTGTTGAACTTATCATTTTTCAAGAGCGATTTGGTACACTTTCTTAAGAGCTTAGTTGTGCATAACGAATGCCTGATCTTGTACACCTCGGCTGCTGTCCACATCTTTTTGCACACCAGATTGTACCAGTCTCATCACAACTGCATTTCATATTTACAACACAAGTTCACAACACTTGGAGCTCATGAGCACAATTAGTAATATCTACTTAGACACCATCATTATCTATTATGCTATAATTTTAGTTGTGAAAAACAAAGTAATTAGCAAGTAAATCAACTAACTAGTCACATAGCAATTGAATCCAATAAATAACCACTACACTAACATATAATATAATCCTTTGGTAATTGTAGACATATTTTTATTGCCTATGCGGGATGAGCGTGGATTTGACTACCTCATTGCAAAGATTTTAAGTTTTACATTTTGAAAAAAACAAGTCGCAAACAAGTCTTTAAAGAAAGACTCATAAACCTAATTGGATTTGAAAACCGTAAAGATATCTTAGGGACTTATCCAATGTAGATTTCCCTGTCATGATTTCATAATTGGTAATTGAACCAAAGATTGAGTTATGGGGTGAGGGTACGAATATGATCATGAATCAATTCACCCGTTGTTGGTCTCTACTTAATACAATTCATGCTCTAGTTTTACGTACATAAACACCAAAGTAATATATTCATGCATTCTAAAAATCAATCAATGTTGATTCATTAAACAAGCAAAAAATTAATTTTTGTGAGATGTTCTTAAGTACTCAAATTACTAGGAACCTAATTAAATTATCCAAATTATCTGACTTCAATGTTGGAACATTTATTTTGGTCTTTGATTAGCAAAAATAAAGATATGAATGATGATGAAAGCAATAAGCATATCGGTATGAATATATTGAAAAATATACAAAAGATATTAGAGAAGAATATACAAGAATCATGAATTATTTTAGGATCTACATCATGAAAAACCTGTTATTATCTTCAAAGAAATAAATTGGAATTCAAATATTACGGACCCTCAGGAATTATACATTTGTCGCATAGGTCTGACTATACAAACATTGGAGAAATCAATCTTTAGCCTTGAAAAAGTAAGTTTTTGAATGAAGATTCAATTGAGGACGAAGAATTCACCGAGGTGTCTTCTTTCACTTGCTGCCAGTAGAGGTTGGTTCTTGTTTCAATTGGACATTAACAATGCATTCTTGCATGGAGATCTTTTAGAAGAGATCTACATGAGAATGCTTGAGGGTATTCCTAATCCTTAATACTTAATTTACAAGCTTAAGAACTCTCTATATGGGTTTAAACAGGCATCAACGCACTGGTTTGCCAAGCCCACCTCAGAACCTCTGCAGCAAGGCTTTATTCAGTCCAAAATGATTACTCTTTGTTTCTTAACAAGAGTTAATCAGATATTCTCATGGTTGTCATCTATGTAGATGACATTATATAGTCATAGGGACTAATATAGCTACCATTGAAGCATTGAGAGTTCATCTTCACAAAGTCTTTAGTATAAAAGACTTAGTACATTACTTTTTTGGCATGGAAATTACCTATATTAGCTAAGGAACCATCATGACTCACAAGAAATTTTCTAAAGAGCTTCTATAACTTGGTCACCTTGATGTTTCTAAGCTAAAACTTCATTGCCGGTGTATTTGAAGTTAGTACCAGAGACAGAAGAGTTATATTCTAATCCAGCTCTGTACATAGGCTTGGTTGGCAAACTCAACTTCTTGACTCACAACAGACCTGATCTACTCTATTATGTGCAAACTTTGAGTCAGTATAACACTTTGAAGCCTTGCATCATGTGTTGAAGTATATTGCTAGCACCATTGGACAGGGTATTTTGATCACTACTACACCTCAGTTAACCCTAAAAGCCTACTCAGACTCATATTGGAGTTCATGTCCTGACACTAGAAGGTCGGTCACAAGCTATGTTATGCTTCTTGGTAGTTCATCTATCTCTTGAAAGTCAATGAAGCAAGCTACTTTCTCTAGATATTCCTCAAAAGCCGAGTTTAGAGCAATGGCAGCAGCTGCAGTAGACGTTACATGGTTGGTTAGGGTGTTGCAAGAATTTGGAGTTGATGATTTAAAGTTTTTTAATGTGTCATAATCAATCTGCCATACATATTGGAAAGAATCCAGTTCTACATATAAGAACTAAACACATTGAATTCGATTGTCATTTCACAAGGGAATAGGTTATGGAAGGCTTCATTGAGTTATCATATCTTCCTACACAAGATCAGATAGTCGATTTGTTTACTAAGGCTCTCTCCTCTCCTTGACATTTGAAGCTCACTTCCAAGCTAAATTTGTTTGATTCTCAATCACTCCTTAGTTTAAGGGGGGCTGTTGAAGATATTAATCAAGATCCTCCTTGATCATGCTTACCAGAAGTTACCAACTCATCATCAGTTTGTTAGAAGTTAGTTACACCTAACTACCAGCTCATAAAGACCCTCCTAACCTCCTTGTGATTCTCTTATAATTGTCAAATATATGGTGCTGACATTAATCATTTTATGATATAATTTTCATTCTATTCAATAATGAAAACATCTCCTCCCTCTTTCTCTATCTAGATCTTTCTGATTCTCTCCTCATTTCTCTACATTCACGTTCATCAGTTTATTAATTTTATCAGTTTTTATGACCGTCAAACGTGGACTATATAAAAGTATGAGTCAAATTTCAAATGACTATCATAGATACATGCCTAAGTTAATAGAAGTTTTGTTTTGTGCCTTATGATCACAATTTTATTGCAAAAAAGTTATTTCTAAGTATTTAAATTGGTATCTTTCAGATAATTGGCTCTATTTTAGGTGTTGCAGCAGGATTTGTTGTGGGCAAGGAAGGACCAATGGTTCACACTGGGGCTTGCATAGCATCCTTGCTTGGGCAGGGAGGATCACGTAAATACCATTTGACTTGGAAGTGGCTTAGGTACTTTAAGAATGACAGAGATAGACGAGATTTGATCACTTGTGGCGCTGCTGCTGGTGTGGCTGCGGCTTTCCGTGCCCCAGTTGGCGGAGTGCTTTTTGCACTAGAAGAAGTGGCTTCATGGTTTGTGTTCTTATTTTCTCTATATACTTCATTATTTGTTTCCATTTGCATGGCTTACATACATATCCTTGGAGTAGGAAAGTAGGAGGCTATTATCTATTATTGGTTCTCTACACAGAACATGTGCTCGTTTGTATGGTTAAGATGCAAATACTTCTTGCCTGAGTTATGATGTTTCTCAATGCAGGTAATGGAAATATTTAATTTGAAAGGCGGCTGGTAATATTTAACACAAATTGTTGTCTTGATTAAAACATTTAACAAATAGATACATAAAAAGAAAATATATATTGCATATTTAGGTTCTCCTTCCAAAATTAGATTTTACATTGTCTCAGTTTCTCATAGTTAATAATATAAAGTATTAGATATTTGGATGAATCTGGACTCAAAATATTTGGTAAAGGACTTAGTACTTCACTATGATCTAAAGGTTTCCAACCCATTAATTATTAAAACTTGGAGATACCAAGCTGACCCACCGGACTGTCCTTGTTGACAAACTGTTTATATGGAATTATGTTGCATACAAGAAGACCATGTGAATGTTGACATACAAATAATTTTGACTGGAATTAATCTGGAAAGAATAAGAAATTATAACCATGTAAAATAAAAAAAAGTAGATAATTTGAAAGCTTATGTTCAATTACTGTCTCATTATTGCATCATAAACCCTACTTTTTGGTTAATTAATTTGTGTTTTCAATTCAAGAATAAAATCTATGTGCATTTATTAAGTTTCATGCATATTTTTTTTCCTGGATTTTTCAACAATTACCTTCAAGGTTTAAGAAAATTTGCCACGCACCTCTAACTTTTCAAACATGCACCATGTGGATTGGAAAATTCATCACGAACCTCTACCGTTAATTACCACCAGGCATTGATTTATTGTGTTAGGCTTTTATTAGTTTTGGAAGCCCAAAAGCCATCATTCATCTTTCTGAAAGTTTTTTCCCAAGTTTTAGAGCATATTAGTCTCTGTAAGCTAACAAAAGGTTGACATACATCAGTAATAAACACTCCCTTCATCTCATGAAGATCTGAACACTGTTAGGATACTTAATTTGATGTGATAAGTAATAGTGTGGTTATCAAATGTTACTTTACTAAAAAGTAGATGTAGTAGGAATTAGTAAGATAATCTTTTATTGAAGGAAAGAGAATGTTAGATATTTTTGCATTGATAGAGATAGAGTGGGGTCAAATGGTTGTTAGAAAAGCAATGTATGTAATAATAGTGAGATCATGCCAAAATGAAAGTGTTCAAACTAATTTGGGATAAGCAAAAAATTAAAGTATTCAGGCTATTTTGGGATGGAGTGAGCATCTGTACATTGGGTGTATGATGCATTTCGAAAAGTTAGCACGTATATGATGAATAATCTAAGACTTTTGGGTTATATGGTGAAAATTCTATCTCTTTTGATTTAGATCCACGAGGATGCCAACTTATGCTTCTTTGCTTATTGCACTTCTTTGTTATTAAGTTAATCATTGTGTAGGTGGCGTAGCGCTCTTCTCTGGAGAACATTCTTCACCACAGCAGTAGTAGCTGTTATCTTGAGATCTCTAATTGGCTTTTGTCGGCATGGTAATTGTGGGCTCTTTGGGGAAGGAGGTCTGATCATGTTTGATGTGAATCATGCAACTGCAAAGTGGAGTGTCCTAGATTTGGTAGCACTTACTATTCTTGGCGTTGTTGGAGGTGTTTTGGGAAGCTTGTACAACTATCTGGTGGATAAGGTCCTTCGAATCTACAGTGTCATCAATGAGTATGATTCTTAATTCCATTCCTTAAGTTTCACGGATTCATGCCCATTGCCAAATATAGGCACATGCATACACACTCCTAAGGAGATAGAGATGGGTGGGGGTGGGGGAGAAGAACAAGAAGAGAGAGAAGAGTTATACTTCCTCCATTTTATAATACTTGCAACATATTCATTTTGGGATGTTTCATAGTACTTGCAACATTTCTGTTTTTAGTAAATTCTTATACAAAGAAATCTTTATTTTTATTATTTAATTAAGCACATAGGTCATGTTTCATTCTCTTTCTTCCTCCTTGGTTCATGTGCCATTTACCAATGTTGTAAAATTAAGATATGAAGGTAGTATATGATGATTGTGAAGCCAATGAATATTGATAAAGAGGTTCCTATATATTTTTGCAAATTATCATGAATTAGCCTAAACTATGATTGCTTTTCTTGGATGCCTTTAGTAAAATTAATCTCCATTCAATATCAGTATCATTGTTGCCATGATCGTCCTCGTGATATAGGAGTATACCATTACAATATTAAGTTTTCAAATTGTTACTTGTACGAATTTTTGATATTCATCACTTGTATCTTTTACTGCAGAAAAGGTCCTACGTTCAAAGTTCTACTAGTCATAACCATATCTCTCCTGACATCTTGTTGCTCTTATGGACTCCCATGGTTTGCTCCATGTACGCCCTGTCCTCCTGAATTGGGTGATGAATGCCCTAGCACTGGTCGTTCCGGGAACTACAAAAATTTCAATTGCCAAGCTGGTCATTATAATGATCTTGCCTCTCTCATGTTTACAACAAATGATGATGCTATCCGTAATCTCTTCAATTCTAACAGTAAAAATGATTTTCATTTGTCTACCTTGTATGCTTTCTTTGGTGCGATATACTGCCTGGGAATAATAACATATGGCATAGCCATTCCTTCTGGATTGTTCATCCCAGTGATACTTGCTGGAGCTTCTTACGGGCGTTTAATAGGTACACTTACGGGACAATTCTGTAATCTCGATGCGGGTTTATTTGCTATCCTTGGATCTGCTTCCTTCCTCGGCGGAACCATGAGAATGACAGTTTCTCTCTGTGTTATATTACTTGAACTAACAAATGATCTTCTAATGCTTCCATTGGTTATGCTTGTTCTTCTAATTTCAAAATCTGTGGCGGATAATTTCAACAAAGGTGTATATGACCAAATTGTTAAAATGAAGGGGTTACCATTCATGGAAATTCATGCTGAACCATACATGAGATACTTGGCTGCAAACGATGTTGTTACTGGTCCTCTAGTTACCTTTTCCAGTGTTGAAAGAGTCGGGGTTATCATACATGCTCTGACGGCAACAGGCCATAACGGCTTCCCTATAATTGACGAGCCTCCATTCACAGATGCACCAGAATTGTGTGGGCTTGTCTTAAGATCTCACTTATTAGTGTTACTTAAAGCAAAGAAGTTTACTAAGCAACAAGATTTAATGAGATCAGACATCAAGAAGAGCTTCAAAGCTTTTGATTTTGCAAAACCGGGTTCTGGCAAGGGGATCAAGATAGAGGATTTGATAATAAAAGATGAAGAAATGGATATGTATGTTGATCTTCATCCCATAACTAATACATCCCCTTATACAGTTGTGGAGACGATGTCTCTTGCCAAAGCTGCAGTTCTCTTTCGGGATTTAGGCCTCAGACATTTGTGTGTGGTTCCAAAGACTCCAGGGGTAAGTCTTTTCACCGCTTTCTTCCTCTTATTTAGGCTTACATATATGATGGATCTTTTAAGTTGATTTTTATACTCCTTTTCATTGATATTCAAATTTGACAAATGAGCTCTTTAAATTAACAAAGAATTATGGATTAATACTACCAATTGAGCTTTGGCTTCTTAGTAACATGCTTACCTTCCACGCTGAAGGTCAAGGACCAAACCTTGGGAGGCGCATTTCTATGTTGTGCTTGTGTGTGTGAGGGGTGGGGGTTGGGGAAGGTTAGGTTTAGGCTAAGGTTTAATCCCTGAATAGAGTAGTATTATGTGTACCTGACTGGAAATATTTATGGTTTGATACTTAATCAGTTGAATATTAATATAAAGGGAAATTCTACATGGTGGTCCTTAATTATGGAAAATTCTATATGGTGGAAAGAAAAAAATGAATTCCATAATGTGATCCTATGGTATTGTTTTACAAAGAAAAGTGACATTAATGACTTTTTCCATCGATTTTAATAACTTTTTCCATCCATTTTATGAGGTTAATTAATTTTTAATACCCTTGATTCAAATTAAAACTTTAAAAAACCTAAACTACCCAACCCCCCGCCCCACCCCTCCCCTGTTCCCACCCCTCCCCTGTTCCCAGCCCCTTTCCTCCCCCGCCCTCGAAACTACCCCCCAACCGAAACCACCCCCTTCCCTACCCCCGAAATCACCCCACAGTCGAAACCGCCTCCTCCCCTCCCCTTCCCCACCCACGAAACCGCCCCCCCTCTCTCTCTCTCAAAATTCAAAAGCAACAGGGAAGTTTCGAGGGGGGGGAGGAGAGGGGAGGGGGTGGCAAGTGGGGGGAGGTTGGTTTCGGGGGTCGGGCCTGGTCGGGAGAGGGTAGTAATGGTCGGGGGATGGTTTCGGGGTCGGGGAAGGGAGGGAAAGGGGTGTCAGGGGCTGGTTGGTGGTTTCAGGGGTCGGGTCGGGGAGGGGAGGGGAGGGGAAGGGGTTGCAGTAGCTACCAAGGGAGGGAGGGAGGTGGGGCTAGGGTGGCAACGGGGAGGGGGTCAGGGGTTGGGTGTGGTTTAAATTAGGTTTAAAAAAAGTTAATTAAGTATTTATTAATTAGATTTAAGGGCTTTATAATTAATTAACTACAAAATTGGATGGAAAAAGTCATTAATGTCACTTTTTTTTTTGTAAAACAATAGTAGGGTCACCTTGTAGAATTCATTATTTTTCTTTCCACCATATAGAATTTCCCTTAATTGAGGGCCACTGTGTAGAATTTCCCTAATATAAATAGAGTGAATAATATGTTTTGGACTGCTTACCAACTCCTATATTCAGCTTACATAAGGTTATTGGATGAGTATGAGAATTTCTTGGTGTGGTTTCTGCAAGATAGTCTAGATAAAAAAATTAGAATAATTTCAAATACTAGTTCATGGCCCTAATTTTGATGGACATTTGGATGTGAAGGAAGTGTTTTTGGTTGTGCTTCCATGAAACTTACATAGTCGATTGTAATCGGAGCAAAGTGCATGGACTCTAAGTACATGTACCAGAACTATTTCATGTTTCTGGATTAATCAGTAGTAAATTAGGTTTTTTACTTGACCAAATAGGCGGGGTTTTGGTAAGGAATAAAAGTAGAACTGTGCTGCGACAATCCATTCTCTTACCCAGAATGCGCATGGAAGATGTGACTTACATTTAGGCTTTCGTCTTCTTACTTTAGATTTTTAACTTTCCTTCCCAACTTTTCTTTCTATTGCAGAGGCCTCCAATTGTAGGACTTTTAACAAGGCATGACTTCACACCAGAACATGTACTGGGCTTATATCCGCATCTGAAGGTTCACAAGTAGATCAATACAACAGTTGTAGAATGCCCTTGAGCATCAGTAGTTGCTTCCATGAAATTATGGTATTGTCATTGAAGACCATAATTTCTTTTTTTTTTTTTTTTTTTTTTTTTTTTTTTTTTTGTTGTTTGGTTTTGGGGGGTTTTTTTTTTTTTTTATTTTTTTTTTTTTTTTTTTTTTTTTTTTTTTTTTTTTTTTTTTTTTTTTTTTTTTTTTTTTTTTTTTTTTTTTTTTTTTTTTTTTTTTTTTTTTTTTTTTTTTTTTTTTTTTTTTTTTTTTTTTTTTTTTTTTTTTTTTTTTTTTTTTTTTTTTTTTTTTTTTTTTTTTTTTTTTTTTTTTTAATTTTTTTTTTTTTTTTTTTTTTTTTTTTTTTTTTTTTTTTTTTTTTTTTTTTTTTTTTTTATATATTTTTTATTTTTTTTATTTTTTTTTTTTTTTTTTTTTTTTTTTTTTTATTTTTTTTTTTTTTTTTTTTTTTTTTTTTTTTTTTTTTTTTTTTTTTTTTTTTTATATTTTATTTTTATTTTTTTTTTTTTTAAATTTTTTTTTTTTTTTTATTTTTTTTTTTTTTTTTTTTTTTTTTTTAAAAAAAAAAAAGTAATTTTTTTTCTTCTTGTATTAATTGAAGGTAAAATTTACATCTTCCACTATTACAAACAAGTAGGCTTCTTAAATATTGAATTTTTTTTTTCGAAATTGAGGGTTCTTTAATATTGGTGTTCTACAAATTTAATTCATCTCAAGGTCCCTATTAGGCATAAATCAATTTGAGTTGTACTACTAAACAAGTTTCTAGAAAATCCCCAATAAACACGCAATTTAAAGAAACCCCGATTCGTAAAAATTATAATTTTCAAAAATGGATACAGATCTTATCGTAAATTGATGGAGTTGGGTAGCAAAGTCCTCATAAATCAAAATGTCTAAAAATCTTAAATCCTTAACTTAGGGCCCGTTCGGTATTACTGTGGTTTTCTGTTTTTTGGTTTTTTGATTTTCAAAGTCATGTGATATATGTCCTATAATGAATAAAAAATTAGTCAAATTTATTGGGAACATTTTTTTTTTTTTGAAAGAGAAATTTCATTAAATGAAGGCCAAACGGCATCTACAATAAGTATTAAAGAAAAACAAGATATAATCACACAAGATCAAATCAAATTCGTCTTCGAAGAAACTACAATGAACCAGATCGAGCAATACAAATACAGCCCCTTGTATTTGCTGAATCACGCAGCTATTGATGGGGAAGTCTATCATTCTGACATAGTTTGGGGAAGAAAATTCTTGATTTAACCAGGTTGACCGCATCCGAATTTCCAATACTTCGATGTTGATGGTCTTGAACTTCAACCAATAGGAACAATCTCTCATACCAATTTTTAAACTTCCACGTGGGAAGAGACTAAAACTAAACTCCAAACTCCCATAAGAGGAGAGAAAGAACCCAAAAATTGGGTAGAAAACTCTCAAAAAGAGAGAGAATGGAATATTATTAATAACAAAAACAATTAAAACTAGAAGAAAAAAGAAGAATTGGGGGCTTACCACCATCGAAAGGATGATGGTAGCCCCAAACTAAAAGAAAAAATTAGGGTTTTTTTGGAGGAAGAGGAGAGAGGGGAGAGGAGGAGGCTAGGGTTAAATTTCCTAGTTCGAAATTTATTGGGAACATGATGATTTTGAAAACTGACAACTAAAAAGTGAAAACCACTTTTTCTGCTTTCCTGTTTTTGGTTTTTAGTTTTCAAAAAAACTGAAAACTGAAAACAAAAAACGATAACGAACGGGCCCTTAGTTTTTAAGAAGTTAAGGCTCAAGAAAGTTTGGCAAATTGGGATAGACTGAAATTGTAACCAATGGTTTCATATGAAGAATCGAGTGCAATCCAAGGAAATGGGTGAAAGATATATACGATGGCGCAAATAAGTACATGCACCCAAGTGCACGTAGAGCATGGTACACCCTCTTCTAAACTACGTCGTTTTATCATTTTTAGAGTCTATAATTTTAAAAAATTGTTGTTATTTGTTTCCTTAAATTTTGCAACTAAAGATTCCTTTTTCAAATTTAAATTTAAAAGGTACATGTTCTTTTACCTTAAGCGTAGATGTTCATTTACTATATGTTCTTTTCATTATAACCTATGTTCTTTTATAAATATAGATTTACATGTTCTTTAATTTTAAGTCGTGTTCTTTTTTAAAAGAGAAAAGTTGTTAAAAAAAGCTCTTTTATATAAATGGTATGTTCTTTTGGTGCAACAAGAAATGGTGAAAGCATAGCTTTGTATACGATGGTGGGTCATAGTTGATGAATTTTACACTTATAGGTATCAGTAGCAAACTCGTAACTGGAAACATGAAATGTAGTCAAATAATTAACAAAAAAATATTATGAAAAGTAGGTATTTAAAAAGAGTCTTATAAGAAAGGTTTGTTAAAACAACCAAAATATCCTAATAAAGATGGGTAATGTTATAGGTTTAATATTTTAACAATGAAAAAGTCTCTTATATACTTCCTCTAATGTTTTAGTGAATTTGAGCAAAAGGTCCTCTGAATAGATTATTTTTTATGGGACAAGTATGGGAGAATCATATATATAAAGATTGAATTAAAAGTTGTATTTTTCTCTTGACGAGTTTGATTTATGAAACATAGTCCCTTTCTGACTTTTGACTTCTTGTAAAGTCGAGACTATAATGTAAATCATCTATCAAAAAGAAGTTGAATCGTAACACATATGAGTAGTTATGATTTAATTTTAATAAATGAGAAATATAGTAAGAGAAATGAGCAAAATGTTGATCTTGTTATCTTAGTTTTATTTAATCTACTAGTTCCTATCAATTCACAAATGTTTTATTAGTGTTTACATATATGATTAAACCATCAAACCAATTCATGTATAAATCATCAAATGGGCATAATAGTTAAAAATTATTAAATATTGTTATAAAAACCTATAAAGCTTCAAAACTTTTTTTCTTCATATTTTCTTTTTTAAGAAGATGAATTAGATATAACTTAAATTTATACCAAGATATACTTTGATAATCATCAAATTCATAAGTATTAATCTTCTTTTTATATTATTTCCTTAGATTTTTTTTTTGGAATAGTATCGATTACAATGTTCAAGATAAAAGAGATATCAATCATTTTTTATTTTTTTTTAGAGAAAGCTGAACTTATTTTCCATTGATAATGATGCATGGAGGTTATTGAAAGAAAAATAGAGTTTTGCTCTCCCGCAAAATGGTTTCCATTGCATAAGCTGAACAAAACTAATTAAACTAAATTGACTAAACTTCAGTCTTCACAATTATTACTAATGATGTGAAAAAAAAAACAATTATTACTAACATACCACTAAAAGATATACTTAAATACACAGATATACCTAGATGTTGTAGCATAAAAACTAGGTATCTCAATAAATTTCCATCATTGTCATTTCATTATAGATTAAAAGATAGTTGGTAGCGTAAACTTAGGGCTTTTGGCACAAGCTTTTAATGTAGATTTTAGAGTTTTGACTCATGGTAGAGTTTAGAATAGTGTTTAGTGTTTAGTGTTATATGTAGAGTTTGGGTAGTGTTTTTCAAATGTTAAAAAAAAAAAAAATTAGCCTTAACACCCCACACTATAATTTTGGTGCACATAGCACCACAAACTTTGGCTAGTAGCCAAAATATCATGAATTACTGGACCTGGTGCAGCTCGTATCATTAATGATACTAGAGGTAAGTTTTTTGGCTAGCGACAGGTACATGTCTTCTGCGTGTAGCATGACAACATGGGATACCATGCAGGTCCCATCTTCTAGAGGTACATGTCTTCTCTTTCGCCGGCCAAAAAACTTACCTTTGGTATCATTAATGATACGCGCTGCACCAAGTCCAATAGTTCGTGAAATTTTGGCTACTAGTTAATATTTGTGGTGCTACGTGCACCGAAGTTATAGTTTGGGATGTTGAGGCTAATTTTGCTTAGAAAATATAGTATTATATGATTGTATCTCAAAAACCAGGGTTTTATCTCCTTCTATTGTTGTGCCTCTATTGTTGCTTTCCTCATATCTTGCATAGTATCTCCAAAAATCCAACTTTTATGGATTATTTGTTTGGAAATCAAAGATATCATATCTACATGATTTTCTTCCCCTAAAATTTCTAAGTTTTGTTTCTCCTCGAAAAAATTCAATTACTTTAATAAAGTTGTTTTGGAATCATGCAATGATATTGAAACAATTTTCTTTCTTTAGGTTTCCCTCTAAATCTTTCCTTATTTTACCCTTAATTATGAGCTTTTGGCTATTTAATATCTTAATTATTATGTATTTTTGCATTCGACAAATTTGTGCTTTCAAAAATATGAATTGAGTTTGTAATTTAGCACATCTACTAACATACCTCAATTCATTCAATTGGCTCAACAAGTGTATGGGTCGGGTTCACTTGCTCTATCTTATCTAAGAGCCCTTTATATTTCTCTTACTTTTTGAGTTTGAGTGTAAGAAATAATTGATAATAGCCCGTGTTTATTCTCAAATTTTATACTAAAATGTAGTTTTTCAATACAAGTATTTGTTTTTTTAGGAACCAGATGTGAAAAAGCTTGCTCATAGGAGATGTCAATCAACATAACTCTTGAAACTAATTATTGGGAAAAATTATTTGAAGATTTGTGCTACTACAATGGTAAATTAAAGTGGGAAGTTCTACAGAAACGAAGGTTATTAGTGACCATGTGGCTGAATCTTGATGACATGCTAGACGATGTAATTAAATTATTGTAAATGACATCGATTTTCCATATTTTATTAATTATAAGATGGTTTTAGTCTTTATAAAGTGTATATATTTGAATTTCATTTTAAGAGTCCCAAAATCCGACTAAAATCTTGTCCATTATTAAAATAAATAATTGATTATATTCATCAAATAAACATTGAATATAACCATAAAATTCACTAGTGGAAAAAAACGCAAGGGCTGCAGTGTAAGGGATGCGGTTTTTTGCCAAACGCAGCCCTTAATAGTGAAGGGCTGCGGTTAGCCCAAAAAACCGCAGTCCTTTAGTAATAAAGGGCTTCGGTTTTGGGCTTAACCGCAGCCCTTAAGTGAAGGGCTGCGGTGTATTTGGGAACCGCAGCCCTTTCTTTTAATTCCTCCAGCCCTAATCATAACTTTTGGCTCCAATTCATTCCACCCGCGTTCATGAAAGAAACCCCCACTCTCTCTCTCCTTTCCCCCTCCCACCTCCTCTGTCTCACCTCTCCCTCGACCTCTCTATTTCTCTCTCACTTCATGGATTTAACGACGTTAGCGACAAGTTGTTTGTCACTGGATGATGATGGTTACCCATAATTGGGAGAAGGGTCGGTGCGACGGTGGAGGGAGGTGGGATGTTGTTGGCGACTCTGCCGTAGTCGGCGCCGAGGAAGGTGGTGGCGCAGATAAGCGAAGAAACTAAGATTCCATTGACAAATCTGCAACCTCCCTCACTAAACCACTCCGCTGCATCGTCAAGCTCGGTTTGTTCTTTTCCTCTTAACTTTTTTTTTTCTTTTCTCTCTCCTACTTAAACATTATTACTTTGCTTAGTTATCCATTAATTGCTCATCATTCTCTTGAACATGAATAATTAGCTTTATTGATGTTAATTATTGACTTAATTTTGAGTTAACCCAAAAAAAAAACGTGAAGGGGTTGGGAAACTTTTTTGTTAATTAAGTTGTGTTTGGATTAGATTAAAAGCAAGAATTTGATGTGGGTTTGAAGCTGATTTGTTTCTGTATTTTTTTTTTCCTCAAAAATTGATTTTTTTACTGTCAAGTTTAGAAGGTGCTGGTGAAGTTCAAATGCAAATTGATTTTTTTGTTTTTCTCAATAATTAGAACGGTTTTGATACATTTGAGGCAAGCAATGATGTCTGGTGAAGTTGTGGAGATGGATTGGAGATTAAGGCTCTGTTCTTTTGGACTGAATAAATGGAAGTTCAGATCAGATCAGTTCAGATCAGTTCAGTTCAGATCAGATCAGTTCAGTTCAGACTTATTCAGTTCAGTTCAGACTACAACTTATTGATTTTATTATTATTATTATTATTATTATTATTATTATTATTATTATTATTATTATTATTATTATTATTATTATTATTATTATTATTATTATTATTATTATTATTATTATTATTATTATCATCATCATTATTATTATTATTATTATTATTAATATTATTATTACTATTATTATTATTATTATTATATTCTTATTCTTATATTATTATTATTATTATTATTATTATTATTATTATTATTGTTATTGTTATTATTATTATTGTTATTGTTATTAATATTATTACTATTATTATTATTATTTTTATTATATTCTTATTATTATTATTATTATTATTATTATTATTATTATTGTTATTTTATTATTATTATTATTATTATTATTCAATTCATAAGAATATTATTATTATGCATATTATTAGTATTAGTATTAATATTATTATTATCATTATCATTTATATTATTAATTATTATTAATTATTATCATTATCAATAATGATAAAAATATTACTCTACTTGTAATTATTAATAATACTCAATTCGGTCGATTCGGCTCGAGATCGATCGGCCGACCAGCGCCCGGGTTCGGGCCGTACTTATTCATTTCAGTTCAGTTCAGTTCAGACTTATTCATTTCAGTTCAGTTCAGTTCAGTTCAGACTTATTCAGTCCAAAAGAACAGAGCCTAAATTGTGGATCACTCAATGTTGGATTCTAGCAACTTTATTATTGTTCATAGAGCTGATTAGTTGATTTTTTAGAATATTTATTATGTTTAGGAAACTTTGTTAAATCAGTGTCTTTTGATGTGAGAAGGTTGCAATTGTAGCCATCATGTTTGCTAATAACTAACCAAACATGTATGTCAAATTTAATTGCAAATACTTGAAAATTGTAACATACTAGAATGTGATACTGAGTTTTTGGGTATGTATCTAGAATAAGTTTTCTTGGGTTATCTTATCAATCTTTTCTCACTGTTTGTTAGGGTATGCAAAGCTTCATATTAACTTATAGGTCTAATGTTTTGAAGTTTAGAGTCTTACCTTAGTGTGGAATATGCCGTTTCTATGCATCTAGAAACTAAATTAGTATGTTCAGGTGCTGGGTGTGGTTTTGTGAAAGATCAAACAAACAAATAATCCTATAGGATTTGATATACCACACTTAGATTGGTGCTTGAAAGATTTTTGATATGGATTCAACGAACATGAAATGTCTTACTCCATTGTAAGTCATGTGATGTAACTGAGTTACCTTGTATTAATGGATTCATATATCCAAGATTTTTGATGTATATAAACTTTTTATATTCTATTCCCTGTTTGGTACCAGATCGACATTGCAAGGAGAATGTGGTTTCCCTACGGATGATCTTCAATGTCTTCTATCTTTCTGGAATTCCAAGTAATCTTCTCTTTCTCTCTCCTCTTATGGAAATTTTATATTTTCATTATGTGAGGCTTGTATAAGTAACGATGATGTGTAGACATTGTTCCCTGACTTTTCATAAGTTGTGTTATTGCTCCCTATAACTCCAAATTGATACACCCTACTTGTGGAGAGTAGAACATTTTAGTTTCCGTGAGGTAGATTTTGCTTCGGATACTTTCATGGTGGGCGGATACTTGTGGGCTATATACTTATAGTCCTGAGTATAATGGAAAAACTGTCAAACATTTTTCCCTGAAGTCTTACTTTGGTTTGTTTGGCAAATTTTGCAAGGTGCCGCCTTAACTTAGATGGTTTCTTTCTTGTCATTTGGTAGTAGTTAGATGTTTTAGAAGAATTCAATCAGTGTGTAGAAAAGTTGTATAAACTCCTGAGGGCTAGCTGTCAGTTGAGCACTGATACTGCTGTATATTTCCAGTATGCATATGCTTTTCTTTTCGCCATTGAACAATTATGAAATGTTTGATTTATAAAGCTGTTGTCAGTAAATCTAATATACATTCTACTGTTGTATAAATAGCAGAAACTTCATAAACAGCACAATTGCATTCCTGATGAGCATTATCAGCAGACATTACTTATTGTAAGGAGCTCTGTACAAACTACAAAGGCATGGTCCCTAATTCAGTATAGATTAGCCTTTCACTAGGAAAGGCAAGCAGAGAACTTCATCCAATATTTTAGCATCTATATTTTTGTAAATTTCTTATATTTGTATAAAAAATATAATTTGCAATGGAAAATGATACTTTTATATATATATATATATATATATATATATATATATATATATATATATATATATATATATATATATATATATATATATATAACTGTTTGGGGATCATTTAGGAGAAAAACGCAAAAAAAAAAAAAATTGTTTTTTTGGGTCACAAGGGCTGCCGTTTTCATCAAAACCGCAACCCTTAATTTGTAAAATGGGTTGCGGTTTAGGCCCAAAATCGCAGCCCTTGAGAGTGAAGGGATGCGGTCAAAAACCGCAGCCCTTCCTTTTTGCCCAAGGGCTGCGGGCGAAAATCGCAGCCCTTGACGTTTTTTCCACTAGTGAAATTAATTAATCATATTATTGAAATTGATATTATAAACAGTATGTCATTTTTATCTTATATAATCTCAACATATATGTTTACCAAACACTTATATTTTAAACAACTACTTTCACAACTAACCTCTAACAACTACTAACAGAGAGCTACTAGCTACTCGAACAACTAATAACTAACATCTACTCAAACAACTACTCTTGCCGAAAAGACCCTAAACCACAAGAATGATTGGAGGGTAAAAAATCTCTTTCTCACTCTTGCACGAAGGTCAAAATAAGCATATCATCATGGAAAACAAAAGAGAGGGAAAAGAAAGAAGTTTCGGGAGTGAAAAATTTCAGTGCTTGCTGCAAAAGGGGGGAAAGAGGTGGACAGTTTGGCGCCTACATATCATTTGGAGCTAATTTATTTTTAGCTATGGTAATAACTAAAAAAATTATGAAACCTCTAACTAGAATGTCTTAAGCTCTTGTAAACTACACGTAGAAGAAGAACAAAGTGAGAGCCATTAAGGGTGAGTATTTTCCGCGAAGAAAAAAATTTCGGCGAGACTTGTCTAAAAGAAATGTCATTTCAAACTCATAGAAGTTAACGTTGTTGTCAATGTGAAGGACAAAAAAAGAGAGTGACCCATCACAAGCGATGAAAGGCCGTTGAAGAGTATTTGTCGAGTTTAGTGGCGGTAAAGGCGAAGGATGGAAAGAAGGAAGGGAGGGAAGAGGCAATCGTTGTGCCTTCAAGATTTGAGGAGGACGAGTCATTGGGGGGAAAGGAGGATGTTGTTGTCGCTAGCAAGGAGGTTGTATAGTTTACAAGAAGTATAGGGAATAAGAAGAGGATTCGTGGAAACGCGGTAGTGGGATTGGGAATTTGAAAGGTTTCTAAGGGGAGTTTGGGGAAGAGTGGAAGTTGTGGTTGCTTGTGGGAGCAATGATTAAGATGAAGAAGTTATGGAGATGAATTGTGGGGGTGGAAATGTGAATTTGGTTTTTTTCATGGTGTGTATTGGAATTTTATTATATGGCAACATCTTTGATATAGCTTAAGTAGTGTTTCATTACAAGGACTTCATTTAAAATTCTAGATTTCAATTATGGAATCTGAAATCTTGACATTCATTTCCAAATATGGTTTTGGCATATACTTGAATTTCAATTGTATAATTTGATTTCATTAGGAGTAACTGGATCCATATAAAAAGTATAGTAATGAAATATGGGAATCCTCCATCCATGAAATTGAAAAGAGAGCTCGAAGCAGAGGGAGGTGATGAAAGCGTTTGGTGAAGTAGAGGGAGCTTGATGCTTGGAACAAGGAGATGAAGTGGTGAGGAAGGAATGAATTTTAAGAGAGAGAAAATATGATATAATAATCAAGAAGAAGACAAGCCTAATGTGCTAGATTGGGCATGCGAATTCCAAATGACATTGTAAAATATGTCATTTCAAATTCCATATTATTGGGGTTTCACAAGTTACTCTATAACTTGTATCAAATTCTGGATTTGAAATGCTTGAGTATCCAAACACTTGATTTGGTCCAATTCTAGAATTTCAGATAAAATTCTAGTTCCTAAACATACCATTAAATTAATTTGGATTTGTAGGCTCTTATTAAGACTCAAGCATAATTTAAATTAATTTAATTAGTTTTATTTGGCTAATTTTGGTGTCGATTTTAACATCTTTGATGGATGAAGTTAGGAAACAAGTTGCTAAAAGAATAGGGGTTGGAGACAAAGAGACAAGGTGACATACGATGAACAGATGAAGAATCCAGTGCAAGAACGAAGGGCAAACACAAAACAAGGGTAAACGTTACAGGTTGGAAAGCCTATGTTGATGCATAATGTCAATATTTGCAACCATGGAGAGTATTCAATATCCTATATTTAAAGTAACTGGCCTCCCATTGAAGAAAAAACACTCTTGACGATCCAAGAGCTTCGCTTTAGCGACTCGCTATACCCCTTGACCGGGCGGGGTAGACAGAATTTCGGATGGTCTGTTGGTGATGAGGATACATAGCTTGGTGGGTATTCAACATAAAGCTCATGGTTTTTATGATCCAAAAACTGAGTAGTTGATGCAACATAATTTTGATACATTAGTGAACATCAAATTAGAAACATTAAATGAGGTTGATTTAATAAACATCAAGTCTTGGGTGTAACTGTTACACTATAGCTTATGGTGTAACACCTCCCTTCACACGTGTGAAACAACCCCATCTCTCCCTCTTCATCTCCTCCATAACTAACACCCCTCTACCTCATCTCCACCATCACAACCATCCCCCATCCCTTTTCTCTCTCCTCCAACTCCGGTCAAAATCCACTCTCTCTCACTCCTTCCAAACCTCAATCGCAAACCCTAGAATCTCTACGCCAACGCTTATACAAAGAATCTCCAAATTTTAAGAACAAATCCAAGCGTTTTCAGAAACGTTTGGATAAAAATGATGAACAGACATAGGCGGACATATACTTGCCATTTTCGTGATGCCTTTCAATTTCTAGTCGAGGACGCTTCTTGCCCCTTGACTAAACGGAATTTGAGATTGTTGTTGAGGAAATTGGGGTATTTCTTTCGATTCAAATTTGATGGAAAGTAATTTGAGGAACTTGCTCAATATTTGAAGCTCTTATTAACGGTTCGACCGTGATCTAGATCGGTTTCATAAATTTCTGGAGAAAAATGATGGAGATTGATTCAAGGAAATTGTTACTGAAGATTCAATGCCATTGAAAATTGTTGTTTGAAGATTCAACAGCATTGAAGAATTGACCTCCATGGAAGATGAGGAGTCATAGATGACGAAGATAGCAGAAAATTTGCAAAGGATGAAAATCAAGTGATATAAGGTCACTATAATATGTGATACAAGTGGTGATGTGATGATTTTGTTGCGCCTGATATTTCTAAGTGATCGAGGATCAGGAGGAGAATTTGAGGTTGAGATGATGAGGTGAGGGGGGCGAGTGAGATCAGATTTATTGTGTAATAAAAATGATATAGCTTTCAGTGAAAATGATACAAATTTGGAGGCAAATGATATACATTTGTGTAATAATTATGAAGTGTTTAAAAACAATAATGAAAATAGGAAAAATGATACAAGTTTGTTGAAAAATCCATACCCATTAAAAAGTGAGAAGTTGTCTTCTTGTAGGCAAGAAGAATGTCGCTGCACCATTTTACCCCCCGAATTTAATGGAATTGTTGTTCTGCCCTTACTTCCCTCGTGTCTCTGTTGCTTGCATCCCACAACTCCCGGTTTTCCTGTGAACCCTCCATCTTCATCCTCCTCCTAACCTAGATAGTTCCCTTCATTTTCTCCATCTTCGTCGCCTCCATTCTCACTTTCTCAGTCTACTTTGTCTCTCTCCTCTTTTTTTGTTTCTCATCCATTGAAGAACAACCTTTCTTCTTCTCTAATGGCGTCATTTTCCTTCTCTCCGACGACTCTCCATTTTCTCTACGTTTAGAATCAATTCGCCGGCGTTGGGAAACGTTGATCGTTGCTACTGTGGCTTCGTTTTTTTAGTCAATCTCACAACCGTGATGCCGCCGGCGCAACCTCGCAATCGCGCGTCCTCCGCCGCAACTTCCTCTTCCTCGGTGAAGGTACTCCTCTCTCTCTTTCCTCTGACTTTTCCTCTCGCACCAAATTTCATCATCTCTTCTTGATCTAGAAATCATCGAATTATCCTGAATTCTAAATTTTATTAGTTTTATATATTTGAATTATAATGAATTTTCGTTGTTGATTTTTATGAACTCGTAGTCTCCATTAAATTCAGACTCTTTTTGAATGAATTGAAGGCGATGTACGAACGAATTACTGAGAAGGGTTCAGTTTGGGTCACTCTTAAGCGATGTATGTTCTCTTTTGTTTTTTTTTTACTTATCCTGAGAAAAAATTGGTGTGATTTGAGTTATTTATGGTGCATTGTGTGATTTGTAGCATCCATGAAAGCGAAGGTGCACAGGAATAAGATGAAAACGGCTGGGGAAACTATTGATGACCGATGCTTGATTCGAGCCACCGATGGCAAAAAAAGAATTCTACCACGGTACAATTTCTTGAGTTTCGTGTTTTTTTCAAGATTTTGTGAATTTGTGTTTGCATTTGCTTTATCATCTGCGAGGCTGCTAATCTCCGTACTTTTTGCACAGTCTCATACCTAAGCGCCGTCCAATTCTCCCATGATTTCGAGATGGAACCGATTTGCCTTTTATTTCGAGATACCGAGCTACGCTCTTCACTTTTCACTTTAATTTATTGTTATTTGATTATGATACTCCATTTTTTTACTTGATGATTCTATATTTTTTTATATTCTTACTTGTGTAGACAATGCGGTATTGTTGCTACGTTATTGCATTTAGATTGAGTGTCATAAAGCGGATATTAATCCTGCTTAGGGAATTTGAATGCTAATTGAAATTAAGGGACTCTTAGTTAATAATGCAGCTTTGATGAGAGAAAAAAGTTCGTATTGTCTTGCTTCTTCTTCGAAGATACATGATTTTTCACTTTCCAATGTTTGTTTATTCCGTGTGGAATTTGTATCTAATTAGAAAATCCTATTGTCAGGTCATTGCCATCATAGCTAAGTTCCTTGCCAGATTTCCCTCATTATCTTACCTCGTTAGCTAAAAGTTAGTCTTAAGATGTATTGGTACAACTAGCACAGGAAAAAGGATGGTTTTTTGTTTAAATCTAGGAAACCTTCTAACTAATTCTAAAGTTAGAGAATAGACGGAAGGAGTAACAACGATTAGTGTTGCAGTGTCTTTCATGTTTGCATTAAAATGAAGCCCCTTTAAAGTTTAAACCCGACTTACTTAGCATGAAGTAATATTTTAAGCCAAAAGATTGATTACCAGAAATCTCAACTATGCCATCTTTGTTGTATATTGGTGTCTTCTGCATAAATATCCTATCTTTTCCATCTTAAATCTGAGGGAAAAACAAAGGCATTTGATGGACATATGCTTTGGCTGCTGTTGCATTCTCAGTTTTCACCTTGTTCATTTGGCCTTCTTTTGCTGATTAGGGGGGAAAACAAGGAGAAAGAAAATGAAAGGTGGCCTTTTTCCCCCTCTATTTTTTTGTATATCTGGATTGTTGCATCCAAGAAAACCTATATCATTGAATCTGCGTCTTCATTGGTCAACATGCTTATTTGATTCTTACATAATTTACCGAAATATTATGGTTCGAATTGAGGTGGGTTGGGGCTGAATTTGGATTATTGATTTAATTGAGTTAGCAATAGCTAACGAGTCGAGTCCGCTTGTGGTTACCGAAAGTTAAATGTTCTTATTTGTCGTAGAATGAGCCGATCTGGCAGGCACTACTCGAAAAATCATACCATGGGCATGGAGGATTTCTTTAAGTATATGAATAGGTACACTGTTCCGTCTCAATGATTATTTTTCAGCTGTTTGTTTACGAGCTTATTGATTTTTATATGGATCTTAATCCAAGGGGATGTACATGTTTTGCCGACTCCCATTAAATCAGATACTCATTACTTTCCTTTCTATTCATTTCTAAGATTAGATGAGTTGGAATTATTGTATCGCCTTACTAACATCTGCTGGTGTCCATTGTTTTACAAAGTTTTAGCAAATTTCAATTGAGGTTATGATAACCCTGCTTCATGAGAGCATGAATCCCGTGAAGAGAGGTTGTTGTCTTTATCTGCAGCTAATTTTGCTTTGATGGAAAGTGTTTGCGCTTATTGATGGATTAGTTTAATGTTGCTAATCTAAGATAAATGTAGATTGGTGCCCACCAAACGATCTTCAATATTACGAAAATAAGGTATTGTGATTAGATAGTGCATCTCCGCATAATTCCAAGCTGGTTGTACTGGATTTCTTAAACTAAGAAGGCTTAAAGATTATTCTGTTTGGCTCTTTCTTGTCATTTCTTCTGCTTTATCTCTTTTACACTTGAAGCAAGAAGGTAGAAAGTGATAGCATGCAGCAATATTCATTTATATCTTGCTGTCACATTAATGTCTTTTTAATCTGAATAATGCTATCGTATTGATGTGTTTTTGGCTGTAGGAATATTGCCTCAACTGTCAATCTGGACTGCAAGTTAGATCTTAAAGCAATCGCGTTGCAAGCTCGTAGTGCAGAATATACCCCGAAGGTATAGTTATTAGAAAGTTGTGATCTTGTTCTTACAGTCTCCTCTTTTGTTAGTGCCTAAAGTACTTTCAGCGTTTTGCTGCAGTGATTATGAGGATTAGAGAACCAAAGACCACTGCCTTAATATTTGCTTCTGGCAAAATGGTTAGTTTGATTTGCTTGTAGTGATTATGGGTAATCTATTTTGTGGTGGAGGTAGTGATTTTTACTATTACATGGTTGAAGCCTTAAAGATATCAATAGTTAAAGTTATATGTTAACTATTAGGAAATATATGAGTAATAAAATAATTTTACATGAAATCTTAATTCTCAAACTTTAATTTATTCTCACTGAAAGCCACGTTCTGTTTTATACCTTTGAAAAGTATGTAGAATGTATTCGATCAAAGAGGCAATTTATACACTCCACTCAGTATCAAGTATATGTTTGTAGATTATAATCCACTGAAGAAATTTCTACCACTATAAATCGTTGTATTGTTGTTTTATAACAACGCATGCCCTGGATTGTTATATAGACTAACTACTCACTGCCAACATGTCTATCTTTCTATTCTTTGAGCATTAAGTTTTAAATTCAATTAGTGCTGTTTGAACTTCTTACTCTTTAGTATTGCTCATTTTTGCTGAGTTTCTATGGCTCAATATGCATTGATACTTGCTCATTGTTTCTGGTTACATGATCAACATAGGTTTGCACTGGAGCTAAGAGTGAAAATCAGTCAAAATTAGCAGCTCGCAAGGTACATTTTTAGGCATTGCGGTGTTTGTTTCTGCTGTTTGTGCATGTGGGCATTTTGTTTTACAATGTAAGTTACAATTTCTCCTTGTTTTCTCTTTCAATATGCTCGAATTATTCAGAAGCCGGGGTCTCCAGCAAAATTCAAGGTATTATTTACATAGCTTATGTTTTTTAAACCTTAGTCATCATTTTCCTGGTATTTAGTTTTTAATCTTAATTGAACAAAGTTCTGTTGGTTCCAACTTGCTGGTCTTGCTATATATTATTAAGTAAATCTAACAACTCCCATCTACTTCTGCAGGATTTCAAGATCCAAAATATTGTTGGATCATGTGATGTTAAGTTTCCTAGCAGACGGGAGGGTCTTGCATATTCTCATGGTGCTTTCTCAAGTGTAAGTATTGTCAGGTTATCTATCTGCATCTCCCTCTCGTTCTCGATTCTATGCTGTCTTGGTTGTGTGGGTTAGTTGTTGTGGCCTATCTTGGTTGCAGCCAATCTTAGACCACTTTTTTGGCCATAGCTATGGGATTGGCATTCATTACCTCTCTTTTCTATATTGCTTCATGTGAGTGATATCTCTGAGATTGTGGCAAGAGATAGTAGTTTTTTTAATGCTGATGGATCTTATGTTTTCTTTGAACTTATCTCATTGATGAATAGTTGGTGCTAAGCATATTTTGCACTTTCTTAGTTAATTATTTTCAGGATGGATTAGTTAATTATTTTCAGGATGGATTAAATATTCATACTTACATGAGTCATGACAACTATTTGTGGGATTTTATGCTTACCTGTGACATATTTTAGGTCTGTTCCTCCCTCTGTTATGTCATAATAGAGCTTGCCTTGAGCAGTCTGACTTTCCCATGAGTAATCTTAATGCTCTTCGCTGCTCCTTCTCTTCTTTTCGGTCTCTTGGTCAGGATTTTGGTGGAAGCCTGGAAGTGCTGGGCATTTGATTTTTGCATACACATTTATGACTGTTGAATTTATCCAGTTGACCATTTTGCTATGGTATAGTTCTGATGTTTGCTCTTTTTGGTTTTTATATAGTATGAACCAGAACTATTTCCTGGCTTGATCTACCGAATGAAGCAACCGAAGATAATGTTGCTTATATTTGTGTCAGGGAAGATCGTTCTCACAGGAGCGAAGGTATTGTTTTAACAGTTTGTTCTTGCTATGTTCTCCTTGGCATCTATATTTGATGAAGGGATTCAGCATCTCGGGTCTTGGCATACATAATTATGAAAAATTTTGTAGTTTGTCCACCGCTATTAGCATGGCAATTAAAGAATGAATATAGCTATATTAGCTAGCTTAAGGGATAGGCACTCTTTCGAGATGATAATGATGAAAAATGAGAGGTCGGAATCCTTTTTATTTGATAATATGTTTAGGTCAAATTTGCTTATGTCTAACCAAATGCTAACAATTGAATCCCGAAATGAAGCTCTTTCCAATCTTCATTAGTAGAAGTCTATCCTTTCTAGATCGTATACTCTACCCTCATCTTTCCAATGAACATGCTTGGTGAAACTATGCCAGATAACTATCTTGAAGGGGTAATATCTTAGTTTTATTAAATTCTTTGAAACTGTAATTATTTGCCTTCCATATTGGTATTTCATCTTTGTTTTTAATGATTCTTTGTTGTTGAAGGTTTATGTAGTGATTTGGTTCAGTTTTAAACGTGCCTTATTGTTTATTAATCACTTTAATTTTTCAATTGTGGGTTTGATTTAGCAGCCTTACCAAAATGTATATATATCATGTATCCTGCGTTAAAGGTTGAAGGCATCTGAGTTTTGTCTATTTTGTTTCATTTCTTTGTGTTGTATTCGTCTATGTGAGCTGTTGTTTCTGTTTAGCTTTGATCTTCACTATTTTTTTAAAAGAAAACTATAAGAACTATATCTTTAGCATTATAAGCAAGAAATTTATCTTTCACTGAACAAGGGGAGGATAAGGGGATACCTGATTTGGAAATATCAGATAAGTCCTTCGACCAGGCAGTGGATGTGATTCAAGTTTGGGTTAGTCGGGCATTGGTGGTTGCTCATGAGATTGTTGTTTGTGGGAATTTGTGGGTCCTTCTTCAGGTTTTGAGACTTCATATTCCCCAATTTTGAGTGTTCTATTTAGCAGTTTGTTAATAGTCTTTTCGCATGATTTTCTATGAATTTTGTAAAGCTAACTAGAACTGGTTAGTCTTCCACAAGTGCTGTTAATATCTTACCATAAGCTGTTGATACCAACTCCATTGTGGGAAGCGTTAAGACAACTAACGATCTTACGCTCATCATGCTGATTGTGATTTCAATTCTATTTGGAAAGCAGTATCTGTAAATAGCCATGTTTCGGTATTATTTAGTGCATGTAGTTATGCCGTCTCCACTGCAGGCGAATTAGAAACTGTGCAGTTACATAAATTGTAACATTTATGGTAAGAGTAAATTAGAATGTAAGCATGTTGCTACGAAAAGTTCTGTGATTAGATGCCATTAGTCGGGGAAGTCATTAGTCGACATGCTACAAGGTCATCCATGAGTGTGGTATGTAGTATTATCTGTATTAGGAGTTCTCAAAGCATGATAGCTGCTTCAATGATCTGACCAACTAGCTTATGTGTTTCTTTTCTCATGAAAAAGACAGGTTAGGTCATATTGCGATCATGGAATTGGAGAGCTTTTCCACTGTGCCCCAAATATTCCGCATCATGAAAGTATCCTTAAAGTAAAATTAAGTTAAAATGAATGCCTGAAATCATGAGAGAATATTTTTTGAATTCGATTGTAATTTGTGTGATATCTAGCAAATTAGCTTAATTGGATGAAACATGTATTATTGATTTATTTGTTGATATATCCCTACTAATATGTGTCTCATGTTTTTTTACTTAGAGATGCGAGGTTTATCAAGTAATGCTACACGTCAATGCACATATTAGACTAGAGGTTTGCCTAATCCCAACTTCTTTAATCTATTTGTTAGAGTATGCGCTATTCAGTTATTGGGTTTGTGTCTTTTTTGTGGAATGTGATTGCAGTGTGAGGTAAAATGTGTGATTTTTGTGGTATGTGACAATTTTTTCTCTTATGTTTTAGTTTTGTGGGAAATTGTTTAGGCATGCAATTGTGGAAGAAGTGGTGGGTTTTGGAACTAGAGTGCATGCTTGTGCTAGAAATGAGGTGGAGCTTGATAATAGTTTGAAGTGTTGGGAAAATCAAGGGTTTAAGGTTAGTGGGTTAGTTTGTGATGTGTGTTCTTGGGAGCAAAGAGAGAGCCTTTTGGATATTGTTTCATCAGTTTTGATGGCAAGCTTAGCATTCTTGTAAGTCTATTGTTGCTCTCCTTATATTGTTGGTTACGAATTTTTTCTAATAGAATTTGTAGTTAGTTGTGTTTGTTTGGTGATAGCTTCTTTCAAGGTTTAGTTACTTTTTTGTTGTGAGGTTTGATTTTTAGTGCTCTTATATGCTTACAACTTTGCAATGTTTGTGTATGTATGTGCTGAAAGAAATGTTAGAGATTGTATTAAACTTAGAGAAATCGTGCAAATGATGAAGAGCGATGAATTATGGAAAGATAAAGCAATGTTTTTGTATAGCTAAGAGTTATATCGTTGAACAAAAGCTCATAATGAATGCCCTTTGAGTTATATTTTCACTTTTATAGGGAAGAGAGGCGGGAGAAAGAGAGATAGAGAACGCTTTTAAGCGACCATTTAAGAGTATAATCGAGATAATAACACTTTGTAGAGATCATTATTAGAACACTTCATAAAATCTGTTCTAAAATAGTAAGAGGAGTGGAGAGGGAGAGATGAGCCCTTTCAAGAATCCAACTTTAGAGTGTAGTTGAGAAAGTGATAAAAATTTATCGTTTACGAGAGCACAGACGATCTAAATTTGCACGATTGTATATGAAGAGTAAGAGGGGAAGAGAAAGCGGGATGGGGAGAAGGTGAAGGTAAGAGAGGTTGGGAAAGGGAGTTGGATTATCCATTATTTTAGGCCTATAGCACCAATTAAAAATTTAGTGAGATTATTGTAAGTTGTAACATATAAATTAGTTGATTATTAATTTATTGTTAATGTTATGATATTTATAAACATAGAAGCGTGCAACTTGCTACATTTTGGTGTTATGTTATAATTAGGGAAAATCTAATTAGCAAAGTCTTTACTAAGAAATGGAGAGTAGGATCATGATAAGATAATGTATGGGAAATTGAAAGAATGTGGTGAAGGTAGTGTCATATATAATTGATAAGTGAACATTGCACTGCAAGGAATCCATGTATATGAGTGTTGAGCATCGTTTCTCGAGTTTTATAGTGAAATGACCTAGATGTTACTTAGGGTTCGTATGGTGTTTCCTTTTATCCCAAACTATATCCAATGCAAGTTTTCAACCACTACCTCTTATTGGCACAATTAGATACATTACCTGCCATCATTAAACTTATTGGAGGACAATCTTTTCTATTATGTTCGAGCTTTTGCAAGGATGTTGTACTATTTACTTGATTCTATTTGGTTTGTTCTTCCTTGTTGTCATCCAGTATGTAGTTTTGTTGTCATCATTGCATCTTTAGGAAGGAGACGATTCCAATCGATTTGGCCCGCACACCTCACTATGTAGTTCCAGAGACATTTGCCCCCTTTATATTGGACGACTCACATTTATATTATGTCCATTCCTGTAAGAGTGCAGCTACCTCAATGGATACAAGTGCAGTTTCCGCCTAGAATATAACGTGTTTAATCTTGTCGAGGCTTTCTGTCGAAGCATCTTGAAGGCCACCTGATGTAAAGAGCACCTCTTGCAGCAGGACTAGGGCTGATCTACGCTAAGATTTGTAGTCTGATGCATATATTTGGAGGATTGAGACGAAATGTACATATGTAGCATTAACATTGTCTTAATATGTATACATTGTGTCAAAATCATGTATCACAGACGTGATGATTGAGTTTTTCATGTACAAGAATACAAATAACTGGTCTTTGCCATTTTGGTCACTGGTGCAAGGATAATGTTTTATTTTGTCAAACAATCGGTAAAAAGATGAATACTTGACAAGAATCGCATATAGGTCAACCCACCCGGTTTAACACGCAAAGGCTCATTTGGAGTAGGGGAGGGTTAAAAAATTATCATTCCAAAAGTGTCTTAAGTGGGTTTTGATCTCAAAGCTTTGTTTGGTTGGGCTAGGCATAAGTCCAATCATGCCATATTTACCTATACCACACCATTGCCATTATCATTAAATCTCATGGAACTAACATTACTTTTCACCACTATTATGTGCGTTGTGCACATGAACTTATTTCTCTATTATATTATATTTAAGTAAACAACATCAAATTGAAACAGAAAAACATGTACGAGAGAGAATGAAGACTTATGAATCTTCTCTCGTTTTTTCTTTTATTTTTGTAATTATTTATGTATCTATTTTTCCATTTTGTTTTGCTTAATGATAAGTACGTTAATGGGGAACAATTTGATGAAGTAAATATATAATTTCTTAATAATAAAAATGGTTTCACCTTCACCATAGCATCAAGACCAATAGCTTTAGATAACTTTAGTTGAGGGTTAATAAGGAATACCCAAAGTTAAAACTATGACTACAATAAGTTGTAATAAGTTTAGACTGATTCAAATTGGTTAAGTTTAGGGTCAAGAAGTTCAGGAAAGTTAAGTTTAGAGCTAATAATTGCAAGGCTAATTAGTGCAAATAAGGTGAAGGGAACATAATTTCATCCCCTGGCTCCTTGCATTTTCAACCCGCTATTAACATAATGTGACTTCAGTAAGTGCGCACAAACATATATGAATATAATGTTGACTATGCTTTTGGCTTTCTGAATATAATTGATTGATTTTTTTTCAATTCAAATTGAAACAGAGAATATACTAAGTTTGCATAAACGCAGACAACAATATCCAGATCAAGCCCAATAGCGTTTTAGTTGTGTAATCAGAGAACATACTACAAGCAAATCACTGTAAAATTCTAATGTTCTAATATTTTCTTATGTACAATTTTTTAAGCCTGATCATACTTGTTGTGATTAGTAAATATATTTGTATCAATTTAATAGATGGCAGGAAAACAAAATAAGCATAAAAATCAGTTTGTACACGAAGTATGAAAAGGTACAGGAGTAACTGAGACATTTTGTGTAACTATGACGATTGAGTTGAACATGACGGAAGGAAAACGATGGCGGAAATTGAATGAGAATCATTCAATAGAGAAGGCCAGTTGCGGAAATGCTAGAAACAATGTTTTTTTTATCATTATAACATAAGACTTGAGAGCTTAGCTTCTAGCATATGGAGATTTGTTTCTTATAGCTGAACTAGCTGCTACTTTTAAGTTGGTGATGCAAACTCACTCACCTATTTTATGATTATTTAGATGTTCTTGGCATGGTTATCTATCTCGAAGGACATGCGTGGACCATTGTGACAACCCAAACACGTGAAAATCTGGTCCGTGAGATTGGCATAATTTACCCCTTAGAGTTACATGTTGCATCCTATAGATCAATGCCTTTTGCTACTAGGTTAAGTTCTTGTATATATCTATATCCAAGGGCGTTTAGAGCTAATGCAATTTACTTAGTTTATGCTCTTAATTACCAAGTTTGGATGACTTTGTTTTTCTAAATGGATTATGCTAATACTTAACATTTAGTTTTTCGCAATTATTTTTGCTACCTTGGGGGGCCGCGTGCGATAGCGCGCGGTCCAACAACTAGTGACAAAAAAAGTGAGTGATAATGATATCATTTCTTTTATAAATGATTCGGATTTTTCACCATATACCCCCGACAAATTCTTTTATTCACCATATACCCTCGATGTTTTCAAAATTCACCACATACCCCTCAATTTCTTGATAATTTACCATGCATGTGCCCTTAATGATTAACGAATATAAACTTTTTTGATCATTAACCCCTAATTCTGTCACCAAACCTTAATTAACCCCTATTTGAGTCGTTAATCTTAATTGACCACCATTAAAGTACCACAAATAACCTCTTTTATCACTCCTCCATAACTCTCTTTCTTCTTTTTTGGTCTTCAGTGTTGTTTCAATGCTAATTTGTTAGGGTAAATGAGTGAAATATGGATCAATTAAGATTTAGTAACGGAATCAAGTGTTAATGATCAAAAAGTTGATAGTCACTAATGAATAAGTAGGGGTAAATGATGAATGATCAAGAAATAAAGGGGTATATGGTGAATTTGTAAACACCGAGGGTATATGGTGAATAGAAAAAATTATCGGGGGTATATGGTGAAAATAAAATTCGTAAATGATATCAGTTTCTGCTATAATGACAATGTTTGTAAAGAGTTGGCAAATTATAATGAAATAGGAGAAAATAATACAAGTTTGCTGAAAAATGACACGAAAATAAGTAATAATGATATCATTGATAAGAGAAATGATATCAGTTTGTATAATAATGATAGAGTATATGATGTGTTGAAAAATGATAATGAAATAGAGGGAAATTATACAAATTTGCTTAAAAATGAGACAAATTAAATGTGAGTAATAATGATATCAGTGTGTGTAATAATGATAAGAGTTGTAAAACGACAATGAAATGAAACAACCCCAAAATGATACAAGTTTGCTGAAAAATGACATAGATGTCAGTAATAATGACATGAAAGAGTTTTATAAATGACATGAAACAAATTTCAAACAATGACAAGAGACAGCTCCAAAATGATATGTAGTACGCCAATGATGACGTGAAATTAAATAGTTTTATAATGACATTAAACACTAATATTAGTTCACACATGTGAAAGTTCACTAGTGGAAAAAATCTCAACTGATCCGGTCAAAATGGGCTTAACTAATTCGTAAATGGACCGAATCAGTTGGGCTAGGAGCAGTTGTGGATAATTAACTGATTCGGTTAACCACCGGATTAGTTATTTAGGTCAACTGATCCGGTTTTGATGTTCAACCGGATCAGTAAACTCTATTTAAGATTTTTGAAAAAAAAAAATCCCACATTAAAAAGGTAGGAAGTGAGGAGAGGACAAAAATATTCCACAAGCTGAACATAAATAAAACAAGCGAATTGACAGAAATTAAATCAATGAACTAAAAAACAATATCATTACTTGAATCAACCATGAAAAAATAAAACACGAAATTATAGTAGATAATAATCTTGAAATTACATCGCTTCGTGGTTGGTCGTGGTTGATGACTGGTTGGTTGGCGCAGTGAAGGTGGCGGTGGTGCTTGGTTGACGCAGCGAAGATGGCGGTGATGCGAACTTAGTGAGAGAGGAGGAGAGAGGAAAGACGGTGGGAGGAGGAGAGAGGAAAGAGGAAGGATGAAGACTAAGTTTAGGGTTTGGGAGGGCTTAGGGTTTGAGGAGTGAGAGGAGAGCAGGGAAATGCGAGTGGAATGAGAGGAGAGAAGGGGCTGGGAGGGAATGAGGGAAATGCGAGAGAATGGGTTCATTTAATGGGGCAGGTTTGGGCCAAAGAAATTTTGGGGAAAATAGGAAGGGAAACCAATATAGCGCACTTGTATGGTTAATTTAACACCGTTGCATTAGCTATTAGGTTAATGCAATGACAAAAACACTATTGCAACGGATCTAAGTAATCGTTGCAATAGATTTAAAAGATGTTGCTTTTAACAGTCTAATGCAACGGTTTAATATAAATGTTGCATTAGTTCTATCCGTTGCAAAAAGTGTTGCATTATCATATGGGCGTTGCGATAGACCGTTGCATTTGCTTCAAAATGTAGCAGTGACTAGATTTAGTGGGTGTGTTGATCCGTAACTGATCCGCGTGGACCAAAAATCGGATCAGTATATCTGATCCGGTTCAGCACTCCACCGTATCAGTCAACATATCCTATTTTTGCGCGCAAAAAATTTCACTCAACTGATCTGGTTATGTATCCGACCCGATCAGTTCTTTTGTGTCATTTATGGTTTTTCCACTAGTGGTTGCTACACAATAAGTTATGGTGTAATATATTACGCCCAAGATGCACTCTTTAATAAATGACCAGTTTGAATATTAACCCCTTTTGTTATGTGATTTCTATTTTTGTATAGTATGTTTGTGCACCTTGTGAAGCGAAGTACACACTAGAAAATTCATGCATGGTAATGACTGTAAATTTTTAATAAAATAAATAAATTTGGACATAAACAAGATAATGTTTCATCTTAGTGTATTTTTAGTAACATAGGTTAAAAAACAAAAGAGATTTGTATTAATCTCCTTGCAGCTAGAAAACTTTTAATAAATAGCATGTTTTCGAGTATGATGATGATGTGCTGATACTTCCTATCAAGTTAGATTATGTTTAATCCACCTTATTTTTACTTATCTGATCTGATCTGAACTTATCTTTAATAAAATATATTATTACTAGTATTATTATTACATTGTATTTCGTTACTAGTATTACTATTACTATCATTTTATTACTTTCACAACAACTAATAATAATAATAATAATAATAATAATAATAATAATAATAATAATAATAATAATAATAATAATAATAATAATAATAATAATAATAATAATAGTAGTAGTAGTAGTAATGGTAATAGTAATGGTAATGGTAATGGTAATGGTAATGGTAATAGTAATAGTAATAGTAATAGTAATAGTAATAGTAATAGTAATAGTAATAGTAATAGTAATAGTAATAGTAATAGTAATTATAATAGTAATAGTAATAGTAATAATCAATATCCTCTTCTTCTTGAGTTTACTAGCCCTAATGTCAGAGCTACAATACCTTTTAGATTTCTAAATGTTCTCATTGAACATGAGAATTTCTATAAAGTTCTCATAGAGGTGTGGAGTACACAGGCTCCTAATAATTTGCTTCAGGTTTAGCATAAGCTTAAGACTCTAAAGGGTCCTTTAAAAGCTATTAATACTCAATGTTTTAAGGGTACAACTGATATAGTGGCTTCATTAAGAGAGCAGATGCAAGTTGTGCAGAACTCTTTGAGTCATGATCAACTAAATACCAATTTCATTGATGAAGAAAAGAAGGTGCTTGCTAATCTTGAGAAATGGAGTGGTATAAAGGAGAGAATTTGGAGGCAGAAGTCCAGAGCTAATTGGATTGCTCTTGGTGATTCAAACACCAACTTTTTTCATGCTTATGCAAGGAAAGGAAAGGGCAAAATTTTATCAAAATGCTTGTTAGGGAAGATGGTGTTAGGTGTAACACTTAGGCTATGCTTAAAGAGGAGGTGAGGGGATTTTACGAGAACCTAATGGGTACAGCTGCTAGTTCTCTTCCTATGGTTGATGAGCACATTGTAAGAAGAGGGGCTATTCTTAATCATCGACAGCAAGTTTGGCTATGTTCTAGCATCACCAATGTTGAGATAAGGGATGCCCTATTTGCTATGGATGCTAATAAGGCACCAGGAATGGTTGGCTATAATGTTCACAAAGCTGCCTAGCATATAATTGGTACTGATGTGAGCAGTTTAACACTTCTTTCAAATCAGTTTTTTACCTTGGAGTGTTAACTGTACATATGTCTCTCTTATACCTAAAACTACTAATGTTTGTTCTATGAAAGATTATAGGCCTATTGCTTGTTGCTCTGTGTTGTACAAAATCATTTCCAAGGTTTTGACAAATAGGATGCAACAAGTCATGTTTGAGCTTATGGGGGAGAGCTAATCTGATTTTATCAAAGAGAGAGTGATTTTTGATAATATAATTTTGAGTCATGAAATTGTCAAAAGTTACAATAGAAAACACATATCTCCAAGGTGATGCATGCTTAAAATTGACTTGTAAAAGGCGTATGACTCTATGGAATGGCCTTTTGTCAAGCATCTTATGTTACATTTAGGCTTTCCTCATGAGTTTGTTGAGTGGGTCATGGCTTGTCTCTCCACTGTGTCCTACTCTTTCAATGTTAATGGTGAAATGACAATGCCTATTAATGGGAAAAAAGGACTTAGGCAAGGAGATCTCATATCTCTTTACCTCTTTGTTCTGTGTGTGGAATATCTAAACAGATGTTTTATGTCTTTGAGCACCAATAAAGAGTATAAGTACCATCCTACAAGTAAGAAACTTCATCTTCATCATGTCTGCTTTGCATATGACTTACTCTTATTTACTAGAGGAGATACAAGCTCTGTTAGACAGCTATTTCATGTTTTTCATCAGTTTTCTTCTGTTTTCGGTTTGAAGGCTAATCAAGCAAAAACTTCCATATGTTTTGGAGGTGTGAGGTATGAGTTCAAGATAATATTCTTTCTGAGTTTCAAATTTTAAAAGGGGAACTACCCTTCAGACATCTAGGGGTTCCTTTATCTTCAAAGAAACTTACTATTATGCAATGTCAACCTCTTAGAAAGACGATTCTTGTTAAGATTGATTATTGGACTTCAAAACTTCTATCCTATGATGGCAGACTTCAACTCATCAAGTCTGTGTTGTTTGGAGTTTAGACTTATTGGCGTCAAATTCTTGTGCTTCCTAAGAAAATTCTCAAGATTATTCAAGCAGCTTGTATAAGCTTTCTTTGGTCTGGTAGAGCTGGTGTTACAAAGAAACATCTTGTGGCTTGGGATAAATTTTGCCTTCCTAAGAAAGCTGGTGGTTTGAATATCATAAATATTGAGCTCTGGAACAAAATAGCTATTTGTGAGCTGTTATGGAATATAGCTCAGAAAAAAGACAAAGTCTAGGTAAAATGGGTCCACATCTATTATGTCAAAGATCAAAGCCTTGCTACCATTGAAGTTCCCCAGCAAGCTTCAGAGATAGTGAAGAAGATATTGATTGCTCTTCAAGGATTCAGTGGTGATGTGAATATATTGCAGCAGGAGCATTTCTCAATTGGAAAAATTTATCAACAAGCTCGAGATCGAGGGACAGCTTTTGAATGGACGAAAATGATTTGTAACAATCCTGCTTCTCCTAAATTCATTTTTGTGACTTGGTTGGTGTAGGCGTGTTTTTATTCGCCTACGCGGAATGAGCGCGTATTTGACTACCTCATTGTAAAGGTTTTATTGAAAACGTTTTGAAGTCGCCAACAAGTCTTTAAAGGAAGACTCATAAACCTAATTGGATATTGGGAAATCGTAGGGACAACTTAGGAACTTATCCAATGTAGATTTCCCCGTCATGACTCAATTAATGGTCAATGAGCCATAGATTGAGTTCAGAGGTGGGGGTATGAATAAGATCAGGAATCAAATTCGCCGATTGATGGCCTCTACTAAATATCGATTCATATCTATATTTATGCAATTAAATAACCAAGTAATGTTTTAATGCAATATAATAATTAATCTATGTCGGTTCATTAAACAAACAAAAGACTAATTTTTGGTGTCATGTTGTTATGCAATAAAATTCTAGGGAATCTAACAGGCTGTCCGAATTATCTAGATTTAATGTTAAAACAGATCTTTGGGTCTTTGATTAGCAATAATAATCATGTGAGGTGATGAAAGCGTTAAACATATAACCATGCATATGAATAATATAAAAAGAATAGAGATTAGGGAAGAATGTATAGTATAATTATTTGAAGATCTACATCATGACAAGTAGATTGTTAGTAAAACAAGAATTTAATTGGAATTGACCCTCAGGAATGATACCTTTGTCGCCTGGGTCTTATGCAACGATCCTCAGGATGAGCAATCTTGAAGCTTGAAATAAGAAATTCGAAGAAATGAATGTGTTTGAATGTATTTAAATATGAGTTTGAGTGTTTGAATATGAGCTTGAGTATAGGAGAGTATGTGGAGGAGTTGTAGGAAAGCATTGTGGAAAGTCTTTCTAAGAAACGAGGTATTTATATGCAAAGGAAACCGAAAACGAATCGAAAAGATAAAATAAAACTGTGCACCTAGAGCACCGCTTTGTGCTTGACGCACAGATGTGTACCGCGCGCACTTGCTTTCTGGCCGGTTTTTTATTATATTGTTTTAAGATTCTTTTTTATCCTTTGATAAAATCTATCCTTTGAAATCTGAAATCAGCTATGTTTAGGAATAAAAATATGATTTTCGAAATATTAATTATCAAGAATAATTAATATTAAAATATTAAAAATACAATTAATTATGAGGAATAATTAATTGGGCCATTAAAATTTGTCTTGAATAGACTTTATATTTTCGAAACGCTTTTGGGCTTAGCTTGTTCGATTGCTCTTCCTTTGGACAAGACCAATTAGGACGACGGTATGTTTCATCATTGGATACTCAATGGGGAGACACGATTTTATGTCTACAACTGGCTATATTAGGGAGACTAAGCACATGTGATAACATCTGCGAAATAGGGATCCAGGTTAATTCTCTATGTGATCTGTATGGTAATGAAGGTGAAACTATAAGTCATATTTTCTTTGCTTCTTCATCATCCAAGGAAGTTTGGAGTAGTATGATGTGTTGGTTGAATGTGGATAGAAATAACTCAGGTTAGGATACGTTGTTATTCACTCATCTTTTGAAGTCCAATTCGAAGAAGCATCAAATCTTAAGAATGGTGATTTCCACCACCATTTACTGTTTATGGTAGGAAAGGAATTTCAGAAAGTTTAAGCATACAAGAAGGGGAATTTCTGAAATCCGCAGACTCATTCAATTCTTGACATACTCTAGATGTTTTCATATCATGAAGTTAGCTTATGTTCTTGTGTAATTTATGCTTTGTTGCTGGACATGTTGGCTTTTCTTGGCTTTAGTTGGTTGTTTTGTTTTTTAGGCCTGTTGCTCTCTCTAGGTTGTATTGTTTGGGCTTTTTAGCCTTCTTTTGGTATACAATTTTTCTTGTTTACCAAAAAAAATAGTAATAGTAATAGTGTAGACACATAATCGTGTCTCCCCATTTAAGGGTCCAATGATGAAACATACCGCGGTTTTAGTTGGCGCAACCCAACGGAAGAGCAATCCGAAGAGCCAAACCCAAAACAAGTTTAAAGTGTATTTTGAAATCTTATTCGAAAGCCCAATTAATTGTTCATGACAATTAATTGTATTTTCAGCCCACAAAATATTTTGAGTCCATTTAAAATATTTTAAAAGCCCAATTGTTTATTTATTATTTTTAATAAATATCCTAATAAATTGAAATCAGATTTTTATTCCGCAAAAGTCAATCTCCGGATTTGAAGGGATAAAAAACAATCTTATAAAACACGTTTAAGGAAAAAGCCTGGCAATTGAGCTGGACGCAAGCGGTGCGCCTAGTGCACCACGTGCTCCCAGCACATTGGCCAAGTTGTGTCAGGCGCGCCAATCTGCGCCTGACACGTGGATCTGTGAGTCACACAGAGTCCTGCGCCTGGCACACCACTCTGTGTGACACACAACCTTTCTTTTTTATCTTTTTTTAAACACGCGTACCGCGTGTACGTTTCCTATTGGGTTTGCCGCGTCAGGCGCGCCAATGTGCGCCTGACACGTGTATTTGATTGTGCGTGACACGTAAGCCTGCTCCTGGCTCAGGTTGGCGCGTGAGGCGCACTATCTTTTTTTTTATAAATACCCCTCGATTTCCCGAATCAAAGGACGTTTTTTTAATTTTTATTTCTCGAGCACTTTAAATCCCGAATACTTACGTACTATATTTCGAACCTCCAAACACATCAAACACATTAATTCTTTTCAAGTTCTCAATCACATCGCGCTTTTGGTTTCAAGATTGCTCCTCCTGAAGGTCGTTACGCTCTTTGGCCTAAACCGCACAGGTATACTCCTGAGGACCCTTGAATAATTCCTTTATTTATATTGCCTTGGAGTTACTAATAATTTATTGTCATGATGTAGATATTTAATTAAATAAGCATGTTTATTGTACATTCTAACCTCTTTTCCTCTTATTTTTGTATATAATATTCATGTTGCTTTGATTGTTCTATGCGTATATTAATCACCCACGTGTTATTATTCCTAAACAAGACCTAAAGAACTGTTCTAACTAATTCAGATAATTTGGACAACCTGCTAGGTACCTTGTAATATTATTGCTTAATAACTTATCACTAAAAATTAGTCTTTTATGTGTTTCCTGAACCAATTTAGACTAATATTTTTAGGGTGCTTAAAACGTTATATGGTTATTCTTTTGCATAAAAATATGATATGAATCGATATTTAGTAGAGGGCATCAATGGGCGAATGTGGTTCACTATGACCGTATTTGTACCTTCACCCCCGAACTCAATCTTTGGTTCATTTTGACCATCTATGGAGTCTGGACGGGGATATCTACATTGGATAAGTCCCAAGGTTTCCCAATATCCAATTAGGTTTATGAGTCTTCTTTTAAAGACTTGTTGGCGACTTCGAAAACATTTTCAATAAAACCTTAACAATGGGGTAGTCAAATACGCGCTCAAACCGCGGTAGGTGAAAATAAAATCACGCCTAGTAATAGTAATAGTAATAGTAATAGTAATAGTAATAGTAATAGTAATAGTAATAGTAATAGTAATAGTAATAGTAATAGTAATAGTAATAGTAATAGTAATAGTAATAGTAATAGTAATAGTAATAGTAATAGTAATAGTAATAGTAATAGAAGTAGTGACAAGTCAGCAAGGTGATTCTATTTGTTAGCAATGACGATTCTATACGCACTACCTTTTATCTACTAATCTATACTTTATACACAAACACATACACAAACACACACACACACACACACAAAACACACGCGCGCGCACACACACACACAAAACACACACACACACACACACACACACACACACACACACACACACACACCGATTGAAAGATGTTTTGGAAAACTTAAAAAGAGATGGAAAATATTGTCAAACATGTCAAACATGGAAGTCCCATATCAATTGGCTATTATGGTTTCTGCGTACACTTTAAAATTTCATTCGATTGTATGAGTTGGATATACCGATTTCAAGGATCGTAAATACCGTACCGAGTAGAGTAGATCGTGATATGTTCAACGACTTGCGCAAGAAATAAATGGATATGGTACAACTTAAATAGGTTAGGAGGTTTGGAATTACGTAGAAATAAATTGTATCTCGCACTTAACATATTTTTAATTGTAATCCGGACTTGGTGGTTTCGTTGTTATGAATATAAGCTATCATGTTTTCATATACTTATTATTTTTGCGTCACTCTTATGTTCTTGACTCGTGACTTTAAAATTTCTATATTTTCTTAACAACAAAATAGCTTGAAATAGTGATAACAATGAAATTTATAATAATAAAAACTACATTAATAATAATTAATAAGTACAACAACAATAATAATAATCCTTGTGAATAAATGTACTAGTAAATAGTAATAGTAATAGCAATAGCAATAGCAATAGCAATAGCAATAGCAAATAGCAAATAGCAAATAGCAAATAGCAAATAGCAAATAGCAAATAGCAAATAGCAATAGCAATAGCAATAGCAATAGCAATAGCAATAGCAATAGCAATAGCAATTAGGGGTGTTCATTACCGGGTACCCGGCTTTTCGGGTACCCGGATATGCGGGTACCCGCATATTCGGGTACTTGAAAAGTCGGCCCATGACCCGACCCGGAAAAACTGGGTACCCGGTTATCGGGTACCCGGTTTTCCCGGGTCGGGTAACAGGGTACCCGGTTCGCTAATCCCCCTTTTTTTTTTTTTTTTTTAAAGCTGAATTTATTTTACATATACACAAGTTCCATGCCCACTGCACTGCTCACAGCAAATTAGTTTAACAACTTTAAGACTAACACTAATAACAACAAATAAACTAACATTAATAATACTAACAAAGCAACTAATAACATACAAAAAAAACTAGTAACAAACGTGCATATCCATGAAAATACTAACCCTAACTAACAAATACTAACACTAATAACAAGTACAACAAATTAACTAACAAAGCAACTAAACATAAAAAAAAAACTAGCAAACAAAGTCACTTCATTAAGCCATTATTCAACAATCAAAAACATAATTAATCAATTAGTTGATTATTCAACTAAAACATAATTAAACAAAGCAAAATTAACATAAAAACTAAAAAGGAGAAAAAAAAAGACTGATTTGTTTGATTTATTCAACTACCAAAAACCCTAAATTGAAGGATTGAAGGAGAAAAGAAGAAGAGATAACTTACAGCAGTGGGTGGACGACTTCGCGGTGTGGTGAACGTGGTGCGGAGATCGACTTCGCGCCGCGGTGGACGCCTGGACGTTGGTGCGAGTGAAGGTGAGGCAGTGAGGGACTGGGTGAGGCAGTGAGGGACTGAGTGAGTGAGGCTGTGAGGGCGTGAAGCAGGCAGTGACCAGTGAGGGAGGGTTAAGCCGGGTACCGGGTATTTTTGCTTTCAAATGGATGAAATGGGCTGAACATTTGTGGGCCAAAACAAATTAACAAAGGGCTGGTCAGAAATGGAAAATAAAAATAAAAAAAAATCGAACTTTAGCCGGCACGGTACCCGCCTTCCTAGTTTCTCCGGCCCATGACCCGACCCGCATTTCTTTGTTTTTTCCGGGTCGGGTACCCGGCCCGATATAATCCAGAAAAATCAGCTTTTGACCCGACATTTTTTGGTCGGGTCAGCGGGTTTTCGGGTCGGGTTTTGCGGGTCGGGTTTTTCTGAACACCCCTAATAGCAATAGTAATAGTAATAGTAATCGTACAAAGTAATACTAATAATAATAGAAATAATAATAATAATAACAATAACAACAATAATAATAATAATAATAATAGTAGTAGTCATCATAATAATAACATTAACAATAATTATAATAATGATAACAATATTTATACTAATAATAATTATAATAATCATCATACTAATAACAATAATAACACAATAATAATAACAATATTAATAAGTTTTTAAATATAAGTATGATATGAACTAAACTGATCTAAACTTAACTGATCTGATCTGAACTTATTTTTTCTGATCTAATCTGAACTAATTGATGTATCATATTTATATATAATTTTTAGGTGCATTTAGGTTGCATTTTAGAACATTTAGATTCATATTTAAATTCAATTTTGCATTATATTCTTAAGTTGTGATATTTTGGTATGTTTTCTTGTTTGATGAATTTCAGGTATTCAGAATGTATTTGGAGTACAATTAGCTGAACTTGAGGATTAGGAGCATTTGGAAGGAAGATATAGTGCATAAGGATCGTTTGGATATCTTATAGTACGAGTTTGAGCGAAAACAAAACGGAAAATAATTAGAAAAAATGTGAAAAAAGGAGTTACGTCTACTTTTCTGACCATTAACTTTTGACGTGCTTCTCATAATTGAATAATTCCAGCAGATTTGGAAACTATACTTAAAAAGTTTTACAACGATAGGTGGCACACCTCGAGCAGACTTCTATTCAAGGAGTTATGCCTTTTCGGAAGTTCGGACGGTTTCTGCTGGAATTTGCTACCATACGCGTGGATCACTAAATTCGCCTATTTATTGATTTATTCGACTTTCCTTATCTTGTAACTTACTTTCCTAGTTATATAAGGTTACTTACTATTATTTAGATTAAAAACCCTAACTCTACTTCCTCTCTCTCCCTCATTATTTTTATTCTTAGTTTTAGTTTTCTCTATAGCTTAGTACTAAACCCTAGTTTTTCATGTTCTTCATTAATTCATGAGTTTAATTAGTTTCATTGATTTCTTTAATTATGTTTTCCTTTTTAGATGTAGTTTTATATTCTCTGTTTCATGATTGAGTAGTTTTTATTTCTAGGGTTTGGGAATCCATGTTTATATGTTATGAATTTTGATTGATGTTATTGATGGTTTAATTAGTCATTGATATCTCTAATTGATTAGTGTTTTTACTGTTAATCTCGCAACCTGATCAATTGTCTGATTAAATCTTGCTAATATCGAGTCGTAGATTGAAAAATAGTACTCCTTAGAGGCTTACATACAATTAGAAATCTGATTATGTTAGCGATCGTACGGCATATGTTGATTTGAGAGAATTAAGACCCGACCGTAGGATTAACATGTGCTCTAGATATCTGATTAATTCAAATATTGATGATAATTTGACAGATTATAAATATGAACATGGTGAACCATTACCCTAGATCTATTTACTCTGATTTTCGTATTTTATAAGTTTAGAATTAATTATCATATTTCTGATCTTGTTTAGTTTTTCCATACTTTAGAAGCTAGATTAAACGACCATCTCTCTGTGGATTCGACCCTACTTACCCTATTATATTGTTAGAAGGTTTGTTAGGAATTATTTTTGACAGGTGTACGACAACCTATCAAATTTTGACGTCGTTGCCGGAGAGATGGTATAGTTTTATTTAGTTTTTATTGTTTGTGAGACTAAACTGTATTTTTTTTTTTTCCTTTTGTGAATATTTTAGTTTTTTATTTTTCTTTTCTCTTTTTGTATCATGGAGTCATGCTATTTTGATGATGGGGATAATTATTTTGATAGGCAACATAGTAATAATTCTTGGAATTCTCATGTTTTCAGTTTTGATACATCATATCAAAATACTCCCAATTTTTGCATGAATTCTCTTGAATTACCTTATAGGACCCATGAACCCCATATACATGTTAGTAATTCTAGAGCAATTTTTTCTTTTCCTCGGTATGAGAATGAAGTATTTTGGAAGTATTATCATAGGCGTTGCGATTTTATTGGTCCTAATTATGGAATTGAAATGTGGGATATGTGCCTAGTGATTTTTGAGGGGTTAAATGAAGAAACTAGGATGGTGGTAGAATCTATGTCTAATGGGGGATTTCTATTCCAATCACCTGATTATTGTTGGGATTTAATTAAGTAGTTAGCTAGGGATACTTATGAGTGGGAGATGTTTTCATCTGCTCTTTCACCCCAAACTTACATGACACCACCCCCCTTATTGGTCAAATTGTCAGTTTACTTCTCATGATTTTTCTTCGTGCGATGTGATATTAATAAATGGTTTTGACCCCTCTTCCCAATAAGAATGTCAATCTGCTCAAATTCTAGCCCCAAACCTTTTATTATATCCTGATGATGAGGGGTGGATAATAAATGAGAGCTATTGGGATGATGAAAAGATTGAGAAAAAGACTAATTTGATTGATGTTTTGTAGAAGGAAGAAACCATGGTTGAAATTTCTTCTTTGGAGGAAAGTCAAGCTGAAAGTGAGGTGATTTATGAGTCTTTATCGGTACCACAAACTGTTTTTGAGTTTAATGTTCCATTTTCTCAAAAACTTGATCTTATTCCTTCTTCCCCTATAATATATCCTCCAATGTTCCTTCTCTCCTCCCTTTTGAAAGACTCTCATGATCATGTAACTAATGTACACTTAGTTTCTTTTCTTCCTTTTGAGTCATGTAAAAGTACTAACGATTTTTCTTCTTCTTGTAAATATAATTGTTCATTTCATTTTCCTTTTTGTAGTTTTAATAATTTTTTAGAACTAACTTATTTCATTTTTCCTTTTCACTCTTATATAATATGCTCTGAGATGTTTGCAGGAACATATGATAAGCTTCTTAGAGCATTGAACTGTTTTGCATTGGTGTGTTAATCTTAAACGGTCATGCAAGACCTTAAATTAGCTCTTCTTGGGAGGCAACCCGAGTTTTGACTTCTTTTTTATTTTTCTTTTCTTTAATTTTATTTTGATTTTTATCTCTGTTTAATTCTTTTTGAGTGATTTTACTTACTTTGGTGTGTTTTTGTTGTGTTTGTTATAGGTGGAACGAGATTTTTTTTTTAAAAAACAAAGAGGAAGAAATTGTCAAAGTGTTGGTTGCCCAGTGGACCGGGCAAAGTCGCCCTACCGGGTGCGCAAACAATTTTGGAGAAAAGTAAAAAAAAATCAAAAAATTTGCCTAAGTGTTTCTCTCCCGGTTGATTGGCCGAAACTGCCTGACCGGGTAGATTTTTTGCCTGACCGGGCGGATTTTTGCCTGATCGGATGAGAGAAGAGAATTCGAAAGAAGAAAGAAAAAAGAGACCAGAAACCAGCATCATCCCTCTCTCACACACACGACACCCTCACCCCTGCCATCTTTCTCCACCTTCACAGATCACCCAACTCCGGTATACCATCAGCGCCGCCATCAAATTGCCGGCCTCCGGGCACCGCATCTCCTCTTCGTATCTCCTACCTGCGCACTCCCTACCTCCGCCCTCATCTGCAACCACAAACTTCTGACTGCGCACCCACCAATTCTTACCCCCACCTGCGCTTCACCACCGCACGACCACCCTCGCCTCGCACAACTACAGCCAAACCCCCCTCTTGTCGTTTCTTGTTTTCCTTACTTCTCTTTCTTTTCTTTTTAATTTATTTTTTCTAATTTTTTTTAATTCCTTATTCTTTTTAATATTCTTTTTCTTATTAATTTTCCCATTTTCTTAACTCTTGTATATATTTTTCTTTTTTCTTTTTTGAAGGAAACACTTGTTTATATTTTGATTAATGGTTGTTATAGGATTTGTGCAAGTTGGCAACATAAAATTCAAGTTGGTCTTCCAGGAGTAGTGCTATGTGATTGTAAAGCTTATTCAACTCTTCCATTGGGTTGTAAGCCTTTTTATCTTATATGGTTCATACTCTTGCTATGACTTTTAAATTTTTGCTTGAATTTTTGTTTGAGATGCCATACTTGTTGATTACTTATGACAACTTTGATGTGATGGATCGATTTTTGGGAATCATATTCATGAGTGCTTTTAGTGGTGCACTGTGGTATTTGTGGGAGACTTTGGTGTTGGATGCTTGTTGGGGTTTGGTTTTGATTCCTTCTCTAATCTTGTTTCATGCATTGTAGACACTGCAGATTCTAGCTTGGGGGGAGGGATATTCTATCCTTTATTGCTTTCTAGCGTAGATTTTATTGCTTTTGTAGGATGTTGCACGGTTTGTACCAATCGTTAGGAGTGAGATTCTACGTGTAACCAAAAAAATTATACTACTTTCCTAGTTTCATTAGCATATTTCATTTCATATTAGATTTCATATCATTTTAGTTGTATCTATGGGACTATTGCTGGTACTTTTTGAGAACTTTGTTGATATTTCACTACAATTCATAAGCGTCATTCATCTTATTCATGATTCTTCATAGCATGATTGTTTCGCAATTGATTGTTTGTGGTAAGATTAATTGATCTCTCTCTGGCTCGATTTAACTTTACTGTGCATACATCTTAACCTAAGTGAGCTTTTGTGCCTATAAACTGACGTATTTGTGTTAGTTCTATTCTTTCATGTGTGGTTAGTTCCTCAATTGTCGAATTGATCTTGATTTTGACTTGGTAATCCTTGATATTTGATATGATTGAGGCATTTATTTCATGATCTTAGCTCCAATGTTATTTTGGTTTTCATATTATCCTCTATCTAGCCCCGCTGAGCCTTTTCTAAATGTGTTGAGTTTATACCTATATTGCAAGCCATTGGCCTTTATTTGATTCTTGTTCCAAGTCTAGTTTGGGGGAGCGAGAATTAATTTTGATTCGATTTGTATTGAATTGAAGTGCTCTATTTGTGGTTAGATGGATGAAAACGTATGTTTCGTAAAATAAAATGAAAAATAAAATGAAAAAAAATTTGTGAATAAAGTGAAAGAAATGGCTTATTTTAAATTGTTTGTGCAAAAGCATTGTTGGTTATATATTTGGAGATTGTTGGTTGTTGCGTGGAGTTGTTTTGACCTTTCTTGGTCATGTTTAAAGTTATATGATGCTCCCCCTTCTTGGTTTTTCCACCAGAATTCCCAAATTATTTTCCATATATACCCTTAACCTCAGCCCCGTTACAACCCTTGAAAGTCCTCTTGATCATTGTGTATTATATTGTTGAGTATTAAGTGAGTCAAAAGTCAATGTTAAAGAGTACATGCTTCATCTGAGTCGACTTGATTTAGGTTGAGTGCACATAACTATAGTGAGATCTGTCAGGTTTGGTTAAATCCAGCATGGAGGAGATAGTTTGTGGTATGATTGGAGAGTCGATTGCGAAACATAACATGCTATGCAGCTTTGTTTGAGATTGTTTCGATGCTTGGTTCGTGTATTGATTATATCTCTTGTGTTTTCAGTTAAGTGTTAGGCCCTATTGTAGTCTTATATTGTAGGTTGTCTCTTTTCTCCAATGTCTATCTCTTATTGCTTGGGGCCAAGCAATGGTTTTACCTTGGGGGAGTTTGATATGTCATATTTATATATAGTTTTTAGATGCATTTAGGTTGCATTTTAGATCATTTAGATTCATATTTAGGTTTAATATTGCATTATATTCTTAAGTTATGTTATTATACTCCTATCCGATCGATATGTTTTCTTATTTTTGATGAATTTCATGTATTGAGAATGTATTTAGAGTATAATTAGCTAAACAAGAGGATTGGTAGCATTTGGAAGGAAGATACATTTCATAAGGATCGTTTGGTGATCTTATAGTACGACTTTGAGCGAAAACAAAGCGGAAAATCATTAGAAAACTGTGAAAAATGAGTCATGTCTACTCTTATGACCATAACTTTTGATGTACTTCTTAGAATTGAATAATTCCAGCATATTTGGAAACTAGACTTAAAGATCTTTCCAACAATATGTAGCACGCCTCAAGGATACTTCTAGTCAAGAAGTTATGCCTTTCGGAAGTTCGGACTATTTCTGTTGGAATCTGCTACCGTACACGCGGATCACTAAATTCGTCTATTTAATGATTTATTCGACTTTCCTTATCTTGTAAGTTACTTTCCTAGTTATATGATGTTACTTAATATTATTTATATTAAAAACCCTAAGTCTACTTCCTCTCTCTCCCTCATTCTTTTTATTCTTAGTTTTAGGTTTCACTATAGCTTAGTACTAAACCCTAGATTTTCATGTTCTTCATTACTTTATAACTTTAGTTAGTTTCTTCCATTGATTTCTTTTATGGATAAATTGATAGGAACAGTCGTAACTATGGGCGTTCCGCTATTTTCAGTCCCAACTAAAGATTATTTCTGAGCAGTCCCAATTTTGACGTATGTTTTATGAAAACGGTCCCAGTTGGTTGGTTACCTATCCAACAGGTTAATTTTTTTAATTGATTTTTACTTCTTCCTCCTTTTCTCTATCCTTCCTCCTCCCTCCCCTGCCTCCCCTTCTCCTGCCACCATTCTTCCTCCCCTAGTCTGCCCCTCCCTTGCCACCACCCTCCTCCTCCTCTTCCCTCTTCCCTACCAAAACTTCACGCCTCCTCTAATCTAAACCTCGAATCCCTCATCTCATGTTTCTTTCTCTCTTTTCCCTCTCACCCACCACCACCACTCTCAACTCCATTCCTCACTCCTCTCCCCCCGTGTTTTAGTTCCCCAAAAACCTCCCAATTAATCGAGCAAGCCTATTCAAATATATCCATAAACTACAATATCCATCCTCTTAAGTCTTACCGAGGTGTAAAATAAATTACCCCGTAGCCATTTTGACCCCAAACCTCCTCATTTATGCATAAAAGTTTAATCTCCAGATTTTGTAACTACTGTAACTAGCAGGGTTTAAGGTATATCGTCTGTTTTTGCAGTTTAAGTAACTCACTTTGCTAATCTCTCACTTTGAAAACAATCTCTTCTTTTGTTCTCCCATTTTTTCCCAGCAATTTCTTCGCAATTAATTTCTCGAAGCTGCCAAATTTTGGGCTCTTCATGGAGCTTGTGCAAATGCTATCAAGCATTCTCTCTCTCTTTCCTAAATGTGTCACTGCTTGTTGTTGTTTTTTGTTAATTAAATTTGTGATTGAATGTTCATTGTTTTAACTTTATCATGCAAAAGTTAAATCATTTTTCTATGTTTATGATGGAAAAGGGGATAATTGGTGTTTGTGATTACTTGGTTAATTAGGATTAATATAATTTTTGACATCAGCCGAAAAAAGAGTGACTTTTGTTTTGGGGATGAAGTAAGATAATGTATGATTAATTTCTTATATCTCAGATGAGAAAAATTGAGAATGGAAATGACTTTTGTTTTCCCCTATCTCTTTGCGATCCAAAAAAGCTAGTGATCACCCATAGTGAAATGTCTGACTAGAGGAGAGAGAAAATAATAGCTGGGGTAAAAAATAAAAGAAAATTTGTTTTACTTATTGTAGTAGGTCAATGACCTGCTAGGACCAATTTTGTAAAAAATGATGTAGAGTTTGGACCGCTCAGAAATAATCCTTAGTTGGGACTTAAAATGGCGGAACGCCCATAGTTGGGACCGTTCTTATCAATTTTTCCTTCTTTTATTTGTGTTTTCCTTTTTAGATGTAGTTTTTTATTCTTTGTTTCATGATTGAGTAGTTTTTATTTCTAGGGTTTGGGAATCCATGTTTATATGTTATGAATCTTGATTGATGTTATTGATGGTTTGATTAGTCATTGATATCTCTAATTGATTAGTGTTTTTATTGTTAATCTTGTAACCTGATCAATTGTCTGATTAAATGTTGCTAATATCGAGTCATAGGTCGAAAGATAGTACTCCTTAGAGGCTTACGTACAATTAGCAAAACTTTGCTAATTGATTATGTTAGCGACCGTACTGCATATATTGATTTGAGAGCATTAAGACCCGACCGTAGGATTAACATGTACTGTACTCTAGATGTTTGATTAATTTAACTATTGATGATATTTTGATAGATTATAAATATGAACATGGTGAACCATTGCCCTAGATCTTTTTACTCTGATTTTCGTATTTTATAAGTTCATAATTAATCATCATATTTATGATCTTGTTTAGTTTTCCCATACCATCTCTCTGTGGATTGGACCCTACTTACCCTACTAATTGTTAAAAGGTTTGCTAGGAATATTTTTGACAGGTTTATGACAACCTATCACTGATCTCATCTGATTTAAAAATAATTAAGGTGAACTAAACATAGCCTTAGTCGAATCTAATTTTTCTATGCTTTCTTTACTAGTTCATACCCCTATTTCAGATCTTGTAAACCTCACTAGAATGTGGGGTTCTATAAATTTTTTATAAATTTACGTGATTCCCTTGACAAGTGGATAATAGGAGAAGATATTAGTAAGAGAAACATAATATTAGAATTCTTATTGTATTTCCTTTTAAAAAAACAACTCTTGTAGTATTTTATTTTAACTCTTGGGAAGAAGGAAGTGTTTTAGACGGTATTTGAAAACCTAATCTAAATGTGGGGTTTTGTAATTTTTATTATATTTTACGTGATTCCCTTGATTAGGAACTAATTCATAAAATTAGAACCCTTTTGCATTAACTTTGGAAAGAAGAAAGTGTTTGAGGTAGTGTTTGGCATATGTTTTTCTATATTACTTGTAAAATAGTTCCATTTGAAATTACGGAAGTCCATACAGTGTAGGGTCGTTGGTTAGCTATTGTTCGTCTTCTTCCCATTTTTGAGGTTTATGTGACACAAGTTGGTGTAGTGTTGTGAAAGATTGATGAAATGGACTAATTATATATACATTAATTAATAGACATGTGTTTTTATTCAGCATATGGGAGAATCAAAAGCTATTTCGTGTAATATCATGAAGTGCAAAGCACAATGATGAAATTCAATGGAGAATGTTTAAAACATTTACAGCCTCTCTTGTATTAAAGTTTTTTTTCAATATAGCCGAAGTTCTAAACCTGGCAAAGATGACATGGCCTGAAACTCGAATCAGACCCGAAAATAGCAATATGAAATTGACATGACACCCGAAATGACACGAGTTGAAACATACCCAACAGATTTGAAATTGACCCCACATGAATTGACCGACCCAAATCACCCCGAATTATACCGTCAACTATGATCCCCCAGTATAAAGTGAAGCAAACTTTAATTTTTTGTTATTTTAATACTCTATTATATAGTTGAATGTTATCTCCTTTTTGTTATTGGTAAATATTGACTTAAGACATCATATTTTTGCTGTTATTTTATTTTTTTTAATTATATATTAAATTCAAACATTGCCTTATTAAAACACCTGAGTTGACCAGACCCGGTTGCATAGATTTGAAACAGACCATATACGACCGAAAAGTAAGGAGACTTAAAACCCGAACTAACCCGACCATACCGGACCCAAACAACCCCTTTGCCACATATACTAAGTTCTAAACCTAGGCTGTTCTATAAGGACGCGGGCTAATGGGTGATCGTTCCAAGTAGAGTGACTTTGAAGTGATTTTTTGGTCATTTTATTCATTATATTTTTTTATTTTTCTCTTAATCTCTATTATATAAGCCAAGGGAGGAGTGTAGGCGTGTTTTTATTTCGCCTACGCGGTGTGAGCGCGTATTAGATTTGACTACCCCACTGTTAAGGTTTTAGTGAAAATTATTTTGTATTGAAAGAAGTCGCCAACAATTCTTTTTAGGAAGACTCATAAACCTAATTGGATATGGGAAAATCGTAGGGACAAATTATCCAATGTAGATTTCCCCGTCTTGACTCCATAGATGGTCAAAATGAACCAAAGATTGAGTTCGGGGTGAGGGTACAAATATGGTCATAATGAACCACATTCGCCCAAAATTGGCCTCTACTAAATATCGATTCATTACAGATTTTATGCCAAAGAATAACCAAATAATATTTTAAACACCCTAAAAATATTTAGTCTAAATTGGTTCAAGAAACACATAAAAAGACTATTTTTTAGTGACATGTTATTAGGCAATCAATATTACAGGGAACCTAACAGGTTGTCCAAATTAATCTGATTAATATTAGAACAGTTCTTTTTAGGTCTTGTTTAGCAAAAAATAACATGTGGGTGATAAAAATCATGCAGGACAATCATAATAATATGTATAGAATAATCAGGCAGGCATATAATAATGTAAAGGCAATGAATAAATATAATATGAATGTGAAATAAAAGAAAGTATAGAAAAGAGGTTAGAATGTACATTATAGCGATTTTACACTAAAGATCTACATCAGGAAAGAAAACTGTTAGTAACTTCAATATAAAAATAATTTATTTAAGGACCCTCAGGATTATACCGTGGCTTGGGTCTGCGAGATTGACAACCTTCGGGACGAGCAATCGTGAAGCCTGAAAATCTGAATGTATGAAAGTATGTAGATTGAATGTATTTTGTGTTTGAAAGGTATGAATTTTGTAGGGAAGTTTTGTAATTTGTAGAGAGGTCCGTAAAGTATTCGTAATATGTTCGTCGAGTGTTAATGTGAAAATCCGTTTTGAAATATGTTCGGAAATCAGGCCTATTTATAGGGAAAACGGCACTGCGCCTCACGCGCTGGCTGCGTCTGGCGCTGCTGACGTGGCAAGCGCATGACGCGGCATGACCAATTAAAAGTGTACACGTGCTACGCGCTTTTAGAAAAGATAAGAAAGAAATTCCGCGTCTCAAGCAGAGAATTGCGCTTGACGCAGGACTCTACATGAAACAGAAGTCTACGTGGCAGTTCTGGTGCGCTTAGCACAACCTGTGCACTTGGCGCACCCTACGTGGAAGTCCACGTGGCAGGACATGTGCGCTCAGCACAGTCAGCTGCGCTCAGCACAGTCAACTGCGCTCAGCGCACCGCCTTGTTTTTTGATAGTTTTTTTGATATAAACGCGTTTTAAAGATTTTCTTTTATCTTTTAACTCCGAAAATCTGATTTTACGGGATAAAATCCGATTTTGACTTATAAAAAATATCTTTTGAAAATATTTATTTGTTAAAATAAATCAATTAATTATCAATTAATTGGGCTTTTCAATGAATTGGGCTCAAATACAATTAATTATCATGAATAATTAATTGGGCTTTAAAATAGGACTTTAACACTTTTCGAAATGGTTTTGAATAGCTTTTCAGACTGCCATGCCCTTGGGTCGGACCAATTAAGACCACGGTATGTTTCATCATCGGATCCTTAAATGGGGAGACACGATTATGCAGGACAATAACTACAGTTTACAACTGATCTATAACCGCCGGTGTCGGGACGGAGAACGATTCTAAACGTTCTGCAGTTTAGAACTGATCTATAACCGCCGGTCTCTGCAAAACAAAGTTAGTATGCAGGACAATAACTACAAGCAATCTGATTACCTGCAGGGAATGATGTTAGCAGATAGGTGCAAACAACTCACATAAGCACATAGTGATGCAATAATGCAAACTTAGACTCTCTAAGGATGCATGAGACGCAATGCAAGGATTAAGGTTATGCAAAGCTAAGGAAGACGCGTCATTCAAGGCCAGGGTTATGCAAGACTAGAATGTATGAAATGCAATGCAAGGTCAGGGTTTTGCAAGGCTGCAGTGCAAGGTCAGGATTTTGCACAGCTAGAAGATGTGTAGAATGATAAAATGAGCAGGATTGAATTGAAATGCATAGAATGACTTTCGAAAATCGTTTTTAGTAAATGATTGGGGTTCGTAAACGAGGTCCGCGGATTACAACTTTTCGAGAGTTTGATTTGAATTGGAGGAACCACCACACGTAGGAAGCCCCCACTTTGGGTGAGCTTGCCTTGAATTAGGCTTGAGCCTTGATTAAAATGTACTTGATCTGATATTGAAATGTAGTTGATCTGTCTTGAACGTTGAAAATTATCGCTGGGGATTGTGCTGGGGATTCTTCTTTGGGAAGATGATTAGGCAAAGTCAAATATCGCCGGAAATCATGGAATTGTCGGAGAGTCCTTCGGGGAAAAGGAGAGCTTAGATTAAAAAATAAAAAGGTTGAAATTTGTGACTCAAATAAATGTTGGTGAGAAAAGGTTTTAACGAGGCTAGGTTCAGACTCGAGTCTATGTCGGGATCTAGAAAGAGATTATACTCCTGAACTCTAGAAAGTCAAATCATTAGACCTTGACTAATTTGTTTTATTGAAGCGGTCGGACCTCGAGATGAGGATTCCTACGTATCCTTGCGGAATCAGACCATTCGTAGTTCTCGATCTGATTTCTTTTTTTTATCATTTTTTTTCTGTGCCCTAACTTTTGCCTAGGCCGCCCTTTCGGGTTTTCAACCTAGCGGGCTTGGACATACCTTGAAAAAGGAGTTAGGGTTGATAAAAGGTTGAAAGGTTTAAGGCTTGAAGTTTTGATGAAGGTTGAATTGGTTGGGCTAATGGAGGATCATGGATTTGGATTGTATGGGTTAAGGTTTAATGGGTCGAAGAGATTTAAATGAGGGGTAGAACTTGTGTGCAAGCCTCCTAGCTTGACTTTTATTTGCCTTTGGCTCTTTCTTATTTGTAGTTTTTTTTCTTTTTTTGTCATGTGCGTTTTCTCTTGCTTTTGTTTTTTTTTTCAATTTTTTTTTTGCACTTTGAATTTTTTTTACTCTTTGTTCTTGCTTGGCATTGATATATTTTGATGTAGTAAGGCTTGCGCACAAGTTTGGTTTAGAGTATTGAAAGGTTTGAAGGTTATTTGTGGAGCTTTGATTTTGAAAGGTTATTTGGTTAATGGAGATGATGGTTTAAAGGATTTTTGATTGGATTGCATGGATGGCTTATGGAAGGTAATATAAGGGAAGGGGGAATAACTCCTGATCCAAAGTATGTCCTCTTTTTTTATTTTTCTCTTTCTTTTTATTTCAGATCTCTTTTTATTATTATTAGTCAAGTTCATTTAGGTGATTTGAGTTTCATCATTGAATTAGAACCATAGATAAAAATGATGGAAGGCCAATGAAAATGAAAATGCAATTATTTTATTAATCAGAAAAAACAGAACAAGGCTTATTAGAAATAAAAACCTAAGTGACATAGACTCGACTAGAAAGGAAATAAAGGAGCTAGGGGAGGGATTCTCCGACTCAACCTAGAAAACCAACGCTAAATGACTAAGCCCATGCATTATTTAGGCATTTCCCAAGGGGTTGCCACTATTGCTGACTTTTGATGCAGGCGGAATTGGTAATCTACCGTCTTCAACCATATCCTGCAAATGATGCTTCAAAGTCCTGCATTGCGATGTCAGATGCCCATTCCCTAGATGATATTTGCAGTAGGAATTGGGGTTCCACCTACTGGATCTCTCTCCAGAGGAGGGTCCGGAGTAGGGCCAAGAGGCTGAAGTGCTCCCTTTGTATGAAGCCTAGTGAAGGCTTCTTCTAGAGACATGCCCAAAGGAGTGAATGTCCTTTGAGGTCCTCGATAACCTTTCTTGTCAGTAGCTATGGCATTGACCTCATTGCTTTTGGAGCTAGAAGGACCATTGTTACTCTTCTTGAAAGAGTTGTTGTTGTTGTTGGAACCCTTGTTCTTGTTGGCCTGTATTTCTTCTTCAATCAGTAGGCCTACCTTATAGAGCTTCGTGAAAGACTCTATAGGTTGGAACTTGATATGATCCCCATACTTCGGCTGCAGGTTGCGGATCACCAGTCGGACTTGATCCTCCTGGGATGGCCTGTTAATCATTTGTGCTGCTTTATCCCTCCATCTGTTAAGAAAGGTGACGAAGTCTTCGTTGGAGTTTTGTTTGGTTTACTCCAACTCACGAAGGCCAATGGGAAGCTGAGTGTTGTAGATGTATTGTTTGTGGAACTCTTCTCTGATATAGTCCCAGTCATTTAGCTTGGCCTTATTTAGTGATCTGAACCACTTAGATGGATGTGCATCCAAGGTTAAAGGAAAGACATAAGCAAACAGGTCCTTGCTCATGCCCTTGAGAGCCATAGAGATGGAAAATGCTCTCAAGTGGTCATCTGGGTCTTCGACCCCCTTGAATTTGGGAGGTCACCCAAGGTTACCTTTTTAGGGAGTTTGTCCCTCAGTTCAAAACCAATGATGTCATGGCCATGAGCCTGACCCTCGAGCGCAGGAATTGACTGGATCAATTGCTCGAGTTTTTCAAACCTTAGTTCTGTGTTGGTTTTGATTAGTGGTGGAGTGCCGCCTTGCTCGTCTTCCTCAGTGAGCTTCTCCCTTAGTGCCTTGATCTCTTTGTCTTGTTCCTCAAGACGAGAGTTCATCAGTGTGAGTTGAGCCACAATGGCACTAAGTTATTCATTAGTATCCCCCATTTCGGATGATGATTGAGAAGAGTCGGAGGATTCGTCTGAAAAGGTGAGGATGCGCTTGACGAGTCTAGGAGTAGGTTGACCTTGTTGCCTCTCTGTTGGACGTTCCCAAGTGATAATCTCACGACCTGTCCTGAACAGAATTCGGATGGACCTCGTAAATTTTAAGAAATGACGCTTTCGAAATGAGAAACGGAGATGAGAAATGGAGATGAGAAATGGGAAATGGAAGTGGAAATGGAAATGAAAATGGGAAATGAAAGCGGAAAGAGACTTTGAAATGGAAATGGAAATGGTTATGGGTTTTGGACTAGTATAGACTTGACCATGATGGAGACATGGGCCTAACTATATGCAAATGCAGACATGGACTGGACTGGACTATGCAAGCAGACTGGACTCTACGATTGAGTTTAGGAGAGACTAGACTTTGAACTTACGGGTGAGCAAGCAGGCTAGACTTTAGGGAAGACTGGATAATAAGGGAGACTAGACTCTTAACTTAAGGCAAGCAGGCTAGGCACCTAGACTTTGAACTTACGGGTGAGCAAGCAGGCTAGACAACTAGACTTCGGAACTTACATTAGACTAAGCAGGCTAGACTCAAAAATTGCCTATGGACTTATGGGATGCTAGACTTTGAACTTACGGGTGAGCAAGCAAGCTAGACAACTAGGAAGGTCAAATTCTTAATTTAAGGCAAGCAGGCTAGGCAACTAGACTTTGAACTTACGGGTGAGCAAGCAAGCTAGACAACTAGACTTCGGAACTTACAATAAACTAAGCAGGCTAGACTCAAAAATTGCCTATGGACTTAAGGAATGCTAGACCTTGAACTTACGGGTGAGCAAGCAGGCTAGACATAACAATTGCCTATAGACTTAAGGAATGCTAGACCTTGAACTTACGGGTGAGCAAGCAGGCTAGACTTTAAAGGATGAACTTTTATAGTCCTAAGACTGGATTTTTATAGTCCGAAGACTGACTAGGGCCTACATGGAGATGCAAACTAAACCTAGGATATGAATTGGGCCTAAATGGACCTAAGATTTGGATTGGACTAGACTTAGACTTAGATTGGAATTGACAGGGATTAGACTTAGCTTAGAATTTTCGAAATTCGTTTTTGAAAGGAACCCCTTGTTTTATCTTTTGTAAGGAAAAGATGATGGATTAATTTTGAAGAAAATTTTTTTTTTTATTGAAATATCGTGGTATGATGATGATTATTAAATTCTTTTTGAAAAAGGTAGAATAGACATGGGTGTAGGATTGATTTTGAAAAGATGTAATTTTTTTTTTAAATTGATTGACTATGGTAGGGTAGCATTGATAGGGAAGATTAGTTGAACAACAGGGTTGAAATGGGAAGAGGTAGACATGCATGATGACTCTAACTCTACAATGACCCTTTAGATGTATTTTTTTTAGGACACACTTAACCTTGCATGAAAAGACTGATTTTTATATGTTGAATTAGGTGATAAGCCTAAATGACCAAATTACGCGAATGCAGACAGACAGACGCACATAGGACTGAACATAGGATCGACAATTACGACGGCTAAATTGACGAAAAGCGTGCGATGCACAGACTGCGTGCCGCACAACGCATTGCTGCGCGCGGCGCACAACCGTGCGTCTGGCGCGGGAGTGGTGCGCCAGGCGCAACTTAATGCGTTTGGCGCACTACTCCCCGACACGTTTTTCGGGGATTTAGGCGACGAATTTGCCGATGGACGAATTTTTTGCTTGTTTGTTAAACGCGATTTTAGGCACGGTGCATAATAATGACAATTTGACAGAATAATAGCAGACAAGAATTGCAATCACAGGCAAATGTCATATAACATGGATGTAAAAGTTCCAACCTAAAGTCCAGTTCTATGTTTGAAACTATTGGTCAGGTTTAAGTTCTGTCTGAAAAGGGTCCATGACTAAGAGATTGATCCCACGCTTCGTACCCCTGCTTAAAGAGGTGGCCACGTGTAAGACGCACTCCAGTCTCTAGTCAGGAACAAGAGAACAATGCCATGGTTGGGTAGATTTGCTTATGACTAAGATCCAACACTATCGCTCATGATGCTTTTTGGAAGGACAAAGCGCAAATCCCTCGGGGTGACCTCACACATAGAACAAGTGCTAATGAGGCAAGGTAGATTGTCCTTATGGTGGCTGAACAATAGCCATGCACATGCAAAACTGTATATTATTCAAAGGCATAAAATAAGAATGAATCGTATTTTTCAAGTTTCACCCACTCATTTAAAAAAATTATTTTTATAAAATCCTCCCCAGTGAAGTCGCCAAATTGTAAGCGTGTTTTTATTTCGCCTACGCGGTGTGAGCGCGTATTAGATTTGACTACCCCACTGTTAAGGTTTTATTGAAAATTATTTTGTATTGAAAGAAGTCGCCAACAATTCTTTTTAGGAAGAATCATAAACCTAATTGGATATGGGAAAATCGTAGGGACAAATTATCCAATATAGATTTCCCCGTCTTGACTCCATAGATGGTCAAAATGAACCAAAGATTGAGTTCGGGGTGAGGGTACAAATATGGTCATAATGAACCACATTCGCCCAAAGTTGGCCTCTACTAAATATCGATTCATTACAGATTTTATGCCAAAGAATAACCAAATAATATTTTAAACACCCTAAAAATATTTAGTCTAAATTGGTTCAAGAAACACATAAAAAGACTATTTTTTAGTGACATGTTATTAGGCAATCAATATTACAGGGAACCTAACAGGTTGTCCAAATTAATCTGATTAATATTAGAACAGTTCTTTTTAGGTCTTGTTTAGCAAAAAATAACATGTGGGTGATAAAAATCATGCAGGACAATCATAATAATATGTATAGAATAATCAGGCAGGCATATAATAATGTAAAGGCATGAATAAATATAATATGAATGTGAAATAAAAGAAAGTATAGAAAAGAGGTTAGAATGTACATTATAGCGATTTTACACTAAAGATCTACATCAGGAAAGAAAACTGTTAGTAACTTCAATATAAAAATAATTTATTTAAGGACCCTCAGGATTATACCGTGGCTTGGGTCTGCGAGATTGACAACTTTCGGGACGAGCAATCGTGAAGCCTGAAAATCTGAATGTATGAAAGTATGTAGATTGAATGTATTTTGTGTTTGAAAGGTATGAATTTTGTAGGGAAGTTTTGTAATTTGTAGAGAGGTCCGTAAAGTATTCGTAATATGTTCGTCGAGTGTTAATGTGAAAATCCGTTTTGAAATATGTTCGGAAATCAGGCCTATTTATAGGGAAAACGGCACTGCGCCTCACGCGCTGGCTGCGTCTGGCGCTGCTGACGTGGCAAGCGCATGACGCAGCATGACCAATTAAAAGTGTACACGTGCTACGCGCTTTTAGAAAAGATAAGAAAGAAATTCCGCGTCTCAAGCAGAGAATTGCGCTTGACGCAGGACTCTACATGAAACAGAAGTCTACGTGGTAGTTCTGGTGCGCTTAGCACAACCTGTGCGCTTGGCGCACCCTACGTGGAAGTCCACGTGGCAGGACATGTGCGCTCAGCACAGTCAGCTGCGCTCAGCACAGTCAGCTGCGCTCAGCATAGTCAACTGCGCTCAGCGCACCGCCTTGTTTTTTGATAGTTTTTTGATATAAACGCGTTTTAAAGATTTTCTTTTATCTTTTAACTCCGAAAATCTGATTTTACGGGATAAAATCCGATTTTGACTTATAAAAAATATCTTTTGAAAATATTTATTTATAAAAATAAATCAATTAATTATCAATTAATTGGGCTTTTTAAAGAATTGGGCTCAAATACAATTAATTATCATGAATAATTAATTGGACTTTGAAATAGGACTTTAACACTTTTCGAAATGGTTTTGAATAGCTTTTCAGACTGTCATGCCCTTGGGTCGGACCAATTAAGACCACGGTATGTTTCATCATCGGATCCTTAAATGGGGAGACACGATTATGTGTCTACAAGGAGCAATGGTGTCCCCCTTGAAATTTACTTAATTTCCCCTCCACAACATAAATATTAGATTCCAAATTTCCACACATAAACTTGCCCAAAAAAATCAATCAAATCTCTATTAAACCCAATCAACTCATATAAAAGCTCAATCACATAAACTTGTCAATAAAAAAGATTCAATCAAAAAGATTCATGATCAAGAACTTACCAAACATTAATATCATAGACAATAAAAAAAAATTACATGGCATTCTCATTACATAGACAACTCAAATTCAAACTCAAAATAATTTTTCCATAACACAAACTCCAAACCAAAAAAAATCAGTTCTCTTCATAGATTGGAGCTTCACCACATTCTCAAATACGACATTCTCAAATTTGCGGATACTTTACTGTTAATCAGGTATGCAGTTCATTATTGAGCATAAAAGTATGTGTAATGTTCTATGTTTAGTAAATCGTAAGAATTAATATATCTAAATTCATTTACAAAAAATTAATATTAAAAATCACTCACAACCTTTGATAGTTTTTTACATTAGCGAATTAATATATCTAAATTCATTGATCAATTTTGACTCCAATTTATCGCCATTATATAAAGAAAAACATAGTCAAGTGGGATCTTGTTAGATTCGTCTCGATGCATACTATCAAATTATAACTTTTTTATATTTTTTACGTGTGCACAACTAAATATATTAATGATTAAAGAAGCGCGTTGGGTTGCGTGAAAAAGTAAATGTTTCATTTAAAACAGAACGGAGGAAGTATAATTATTTAGTAATAGAAGCCATTAACGATAATAGGAACAACTTTAGTTTCTTTTGATCTTTTAGGAGTTTTTTTTTTTGAAGGGGATCTTTTAGGAGTTTACTAATGCGTTGATACCTCTTGTCATATTAGGTGGGGTTTTATTTTTTGTTTTTTCGTTCTTCTATGAAAATGTAGGTAACATGGATAATTTGTTGACAATCTTTTTTTTTTTAAGTAACAGTAGATTGATGTTCGATGGTGATCATACTAGGTTTAACCATGCCAAAAATAAAATAATCCAAAATATATTCACCCAACTATAAGTTGAGTACTTGAGTGTGAACACAAAGACTTTTTAGAATAAATAAATCGGAATTTATGTTTCAAAAAATAAGTAGAAGAATTGAGACCTAAAATATATTGAACTTACGTTACATAGTTGTTCAGTAACAGAAAATATTTAATGTGAACAAAAATAACTTTTTCAAATTAACAAGGCTTAACTACTTAAGTAATAAATATAGGCCACTAAGAATATCTTTATTTTGTTTTTTCCAGAAAAACTCGACGGCTAAAATAATATATTACAAGCGGCTTTCTTCACTTCTTCAATAAATTATAAACGAAGAATAATCCAACTTCAACCTTCTTTCTCTATTTTTCCTGGGAAAAGTAGATCCCTAACCAAAAAAATCGTTGGGCTTCACACAGAGAGAGTTGGTAGGATAGAGAATTGGGAGGAGAAAGAGGTGAGAGGAGAGAGGAGAACTTACATGGGGAATCAACAACAATCATTAGTGGAAAAAACCTTATCCGCTCCGGTCAAAATAGGCCCTTACGGATCCGAAAAATTTTAACTGATATAGTTTTCAACCGGATCAGTTAAGTCTTAACTGATCCGATTTGGGAAGAAAACCGGACCAGTTAGTGTAGTTCACTGATCCGGATATCTGTCCAAACCGGATCAGTTGGGTGTAGTGTGTTATCAAAAAAAATATGCGCTTAAACAACAAAAATCAATAGAATTTAAACAAAAAAACGAACAAAAATTTCACACATCTCAGTTCTAAAAGATATTACGGTATTACAGTCCATATAAATCAACAAATCGTAAAACAAAACAACTCCAAAGATTATTTACATAAATTAAGCCCAAAAATTAAACGAAATAAAACAAAGTCAAGCCCAAATATCTAAATTAACAAACTAAATCAACCCAGAGATAACCTAAACGAAAAAAATCACTAAATGCAAATAACCCTAAGTAAAAATAACTTAAAACCGAAAAAATAAAACAAAAATTCGAATTGTTCAAACCCATAATCTTCGATGGCGTCAAGTTATTTGATTCTTCGAATTAGGGTTTGATGGTGTCAACTTAATCGACGTCGTCATAGCGTGGTGGTTGTAGATCTGGGTGATGCGCGACGAGTTGAGACGAAAGAGGTGGTGGCGGTTGGTGACGAGTGACGAGTGACGAGAGAGGTGTTCGCGTTTGGTGTTTGAGCGGCAATTTTTTGGCGAAGCCGCACACGACGAGTGATGGCTGGGGGTATTGATGAGCAACGAGACAGGAGGGGTGAAACAGAGACGAATTTGCAGCTGGTGGTGGCGACAAGAGTAGAGGAGAGGAGAGGTGTTGGTGGTGAGGAGAAGAGAGAGGAGAGGGATAGGCGTGCTTGAATGCTTGACTGCTTGTTACCCTAATAGTGAGAGAGAGGAGAGAGAGGAGAGGCGTGCTTGTAACAACAGTGAGAGAGGAGAGATAGGGAGATATGAACCCTAAGTTAGGGAACCAGCCTACTATTTATAACGAGAGAAAAGCGCGCTTGGAGGACTTAAAAGCCAGCCCAACTCAACTGATCCGGACATGTGAGCCCACCGGAGCAGTTGAGTGAGAGGAGAATAGAGTGAATCTTTTACCGCCCATCCCAATACTAACTGATCCGGGTATGGAGTAAACCGGATCAGTTCCCTTTAACTGATCCGACTTTTCCTAAACCGGATCGATCAGTTTGTTGTGTCATTTAGTGTTTTTTCCATTAGTGAATTAAACTCTTTGGAGGCGCAAAAAAAAGTTTGAAATTCGAATTCCATACATTTGTATTTTCATTTGAAATTTCAGTTTAGGCCCTCTTCGTTTGGACTGAATCTCATTTTAGTTCACTACAGTTCAGTTCCATTCAATTCAATTCTGTTAGGTTCAGTTCAGTCAGTTTACTCAGTTTACTCTTACTACTTAGTTCAATTCAATTTAGTTTAATCAGTCCAATTCAACTAATCTATATATAACTAAGGCCCAATTCTTTTGGACTGAGAGAAACTGAACTGAACTGAACTAAACTAAACTGAACTTAACTGAAATAATAACAATAATAATAATAATAATAATAATAATAATAATAATAATTATTATTATTATTATAATAATAATAATAATAATAATAATGATAACAATAATAACAATTAAAATTATTAATAATAATAATTAATATTAATAATAATTAATATTAATATTAATAATTATAATAATAATATTATAATAATAATAATAACAATAACAATATAATAATAATAATAACAATATAATAATAATAATAATAATAATAATAATAATAATAATAATAATAATAATAATAATTAATATGATGATAATAATAATAATAATCATTACTAATAATAATACTAATAGTAATAATAATAATAATAATAATAATAATAATAATAATAATAATAATAATAATAATAATAATAATAATAATAATAATAATGAATTGAACTGAACTGAATTAAAAATAAGTCCAAAAGAACAAGGCCTAAAACACAATGCAAAAAATAGCCATGTTGCCACATGTATCCCCTCCCCCTCACAATCAAATGAAACATATTAAAATATAAAAATGTGTTTTAGACTCGAACCTATAACGTCTCATTTGAGATATAAATGCACTAACTATACTCTACAATCTCATGTTGGTTTTTGTGGGAAAAAAATATTTAAAGACAAGATAATAGTTCTATTTTTTAAAATAATTAAATATAAATGTATATGTTAATACTCATTAAGCTGATGCTATTTATAGCATGTCTTACCTTTCAGTACTCTTATATTAAAAAAAAGCTCTTCAAATTTTTATAACCTCCGTAGTTAACACTACTACACCAATTGATTACATCGGTTATATTCTTACATATTAACCTATATTTCAAAAATAAGATTGTATCATATTCTTTGTAAGTAATTATATATTTATATATATGTACTCTCTTAAAGTCGAGGATTATATTGATGAATAATTCATATTATAATTTACTATGTAGAAAAACTAACCTATATTCTTTGTGTAGTTTTTTATTTAATACTTCAAATTCACATTGGTAAATGATTCGGAGCATCGCCAGGGCCAATAAGTATTGAATTCGAAAGAACATGGCATAATGGGTTTTGAATAGGGATGGCAATGGGGCGGGTTAAGTAGGAGACCCGCCCCATCCCCGTCCAACTATTGCGGGGATGGGTCTAGGTTTGGTGGGGATGGGGATGAAAATCATACCCGCAATGGGTGGTGGATCGGGTGTGGATTTTATGTTATACCTGCCCCATCCCCGCCCGCCCCGCCTCATCCCCACCCGCCCCGCTTCTCCTTGTATCTCATACCCTACTCTCTATTTTAAAACATATTATATATTAGAATATTTGTTATTATAATCCAATTTATATACTTATATTATTAATAATCTTATTTTGCAATTGTAGTACTGACATATTGTTTGAGATTATTGGGAGGATAGTTGTAGGTAGGAGGTGGGCGCGGGTACCCATGTGGGTGGTGGGGCGGGGATGGGTTTAAATACGTACCTGCTGGGGCGGGATGAGTTTGGAATTTTCCCCCGGGTGGTGGGGCGGGGATCGGGTTTGGAATTTTATGCGGGTGTGGGTGTGGAGGGACCATTCTCCGCACCCGCCCCGCCCAATTGTCATCCCTAGTTTTAAACCCCAAGGAATAGCCAATAATATGCCCAAATTAGTACATGCACACGTATGTATGATGAGAATCATACGCACGATGAACATGAAATACTAAATTATGAACCCAAAGGCGAATACCAATGAATATGTACTAACAAAGATGTACATATAGAGGTATCAATTCAGTTCAACAGTTCATTTATGGTTATATCCAAACAGTTCAGTTCATATCAGTTCAGTTTACAACAGTTAAAATTATTAACAATTTAGTTCAGTTCAGTTAACAAACTTTTCTGTTCAGTTTAATTCAGTTATTTTTCTTTCCAGTTCAGTTGCAGTTTAAACCAGTTTTTACCCGAACAGTTAAACCAACCAACGGTTGAATCCACAACAGTTAAAATACGTTGCAGTTATTTTCAGTTTCGTTTCAGTTTATTTCATTTATTGACGAAATCACATAAGTTTGATGATAATCGCATCGGTGCGGGTAGAAGTTAGTTACATTCTTGTATTAGTTTGGGAAAAATGAAATTTCATGTCGGGTTTTGGCCAAATGTTTTTCGGGATCGGTTAAAATTAATGTGGCAAATAAGTGTATCCGACACTTGCCTCGAAAAAACTGGTTGTACATCCCAAAAACGTGTATGAAAGTGACATCGATATATGTGTACTTTACTGATGTATTCGATAATTTGGAATAAGATAATTTTATATAAGTCGATATTCAAACTTGTTTTCTTTTTTTGAAAGGAACCCACAAAAGGGAGTTTACTTCATTGAATCGGAACGAGCATCATTAAGAACATAACTAGGAAAATCACTGTCCCATATGTTCTCACCCAACTCCATTGGAATTTGATGAGCTAAATTATGAGCTACCTTATTACTCCTACAATAAACATAAGACCAAGAAACATTATCAAAACAAGAAACTAAACTAGCAATATCTTCTAGAATTAAAAACAACGAGCTTGTTCCTGTTTCATCAAACTTTTAGTTGTATGCAAATCACATCATGTATGTTTGGTTAAAAAGAACGTCTCATATCAGTATAAATTCTTATAAACTTCCTCGAAAGACGAGTTAGACATATTTAAAAAGCCGATTACATCAATGTCTTACTATGATTAATTAGATCGATGGAAATATAACTATACTAGTCATTAAGCTATATGCATTTGAAAACTGAAAATATATAATCGACGTAAAATAAGTTAATCACTAATAGAATAATTGCTTATTGCTGCTGTTGAATTGTTGCGGTTTTACCCATACGCAGCAATAAACCACGTCAAAAGAAAAGGAAAAATCAAAAATCAACCTGTTGCTGCAGTTCTGGGTGGAAACCGCAGCAATAAATGTCAACGAGAATTTTTCAAAATTGTTTGACTGGTTTGACCAAATCTATTGCTGCGGTTCCTACAAAAAACCACAACAATAGACTTTTAAAATTAAAAATAAAAGGCGTCCAGCTAGATTTCCGTTTAATTCTTTCATTTAACCTCTCCATCTCATTTAACCTTAGGCGTCGTTCTCTTCACACCCTCACACTCGGTCTCCTCTCTCTCATTCTTCTCCCTCACACTCGGTCTCCTCTTTCTCATTCTTCTCCCTCAGCATTCCTTCTTCTCTCAGATCTCGTTTAACCTGCAAATAATACTCCTCTAAATTCAGTCGCTCCGGCGCTCGTTCGTTCACACAAAGCTTGTCGCTCGTCCGTCGCTCGTTGTTCAACCACATGATGCTCGTCGCTCGACCGCACGAAGCCCGTCGTCTCCAGATCTCGTCGTTCGACCACACGATGCTCGTCGCTCGTCCGTCGTTCGTCTTCTCACACGTCGCTCGCCGCCGTTTCCCATGCTCATCGCTCCAACCGCAAACCACAAGCAGTTTCTTAATTTTTTAGTTTCTTACGTTTTAGTTTCTTAGTTTTTTTTGAATCTGTTTCTTAGTTTTTTCATTTCAGTTTCTTGATTTTTTAGTTTCTTACGTTTTAGTTTCTTAGTTTTTTTAATTTATTTCTTAGTTTTTTCATTTCAGGTTCTTAATTTTTTAGTTTGTTTTTCTCAGATTTAGTTTCTCTTTTTTGTTTGTTTTTCTTAGTTTTATGTCTCTTTTGTAATGGGTGTTTGTAACAGTGGATTGTTGTTGCTATGTTTATATTATAATTGTACTGTAACTACAAAAAATTACGCTTTGAGAAATGAAAAAAAAAAAATTTACCCTGCTTTGCGCCTATTGCTGCGGTTTTGGGAAGAAACCGCAGCAATAGACCTGTATTTTTAATATTAAAAAAATACCTGTTGCTGCGGTTTTGGGTAGGAACCGTAGTAATAGGTTGCTTTATTGCTGCGGTTAAAAACCGCAGCAATAGAAATTACCTGTTGCTGCGCCCTTAATTGCGGCGCGGCTAAAACCGCAGCAATAAGCCACTTAATGACCGCCGCAATAAGCAATTATTCTACTAGTGAGTATTGGATTATATCAAGGTATCTATGTAAATCGATAAGTTAAATCAAGATAACAATACTCCATTTAAGCTAATCGTTAACAAGTTATATTCAATTTGAAACTCATAAAACGTAGCCAAACTGAAAGAAATTGATATTAGATTAGATGAATGTATCAAAGTAAGTCGGTAAAGTAGTTGAAAATAAATGTGCTCCATTTAAAGTAAGATTAAGTTGTATGATCCATTTTGATTTTAAAACACAATGCTCTATTTACTTTTATCATCTTTAAGTTAAATTCATTTCGAAACTCAAAACATCTAATTGAATTGAACAAATTATTATCGAATGAGATCAATGAATTTATCAATGTAAGTTGATAAGCTAATTCATGATAACAATACTCCATTTAAGTCAATTGATGTAAGTTATAATCATTTAGAAACTCAAAGCATAAAATAGGATTGAAACAAGTTATGTTGATAGTGGATTAGATCGATGAATGTATCAATAATGAAATAACTTAACACGAGACATAGAATAACTTAGATAAAACAAGCAATAACTAGGTTCAAATAACTAACAAGTCAAACTAAACGAAATATCTGGTTATATTCAGTTGAATAACATACGACATAGTTATATATAACTAAAAGATCTTTAGTTGTACGCAGGAGTTCATAGAACTTGTACTGATTATAATTTAATATTTACTTTTACATTCTAAACTGCACAATATTAACAACAATAAAAAGAAAGATTAGTAGAGTAAATTAAAATTAACAACAGCAACAACTATAATAATAATAGTAATAACAACAAATGTAAAATTAATAGTGTAAAGTATAATATTTGATCTCATCTATGGATCAAATTGATAGACGTTTAAAATCCTAAGAAAGAAACTTCACTTCATCCTAGCCGTCGATCAAGAAAAATCTATAGCTTTAACCTCATTGACACAACACACACGGATCACTATTCCCAGCCATCCGATCCAAAGCCACACAATTAAGATCAATGGTTCTGAATTAATCTTCTTTGACCTACTTACTATTTCTTCCCTGGCAAGTGGAACCATTCTCTCACCAGCCACCATCTCACCGTCATTTTAAATTTCTCAAATCTCAATCATCTTCTTCTCTTTTTTTTTGTTCTTCATCATTTAATACTGGTTTTTATTATTCTTGTTTAATTTTATTTTTCTATGTCTGGAAATTGTCTATCAAATTGCTGTCACCGGTAAATTTTCAGGTAATTCATTTGTTTGATTCGCTTATTTGGATCTACTTCTAGTGACTTTTGGTTTTCCCTTTCATCTCTTCTTGCTAATTTTTGCAAACTTCTGTATCTTGATCTCTTGTTTTTTTAGGTGAAGGTTGGGTTCTCTCAATTTATACAACTTGATTATTGCAATTTGGGTCTTCCAGGTCCATATTATAATTTAATTGTTTTTTTTTTTTCTAATTCAAGAAGCAAGACATTAGACAAGAACAAATCTTAGGTTTTTGGGTCATTGTAAATTCATCTATTTGGTGAAAATTCTGGTTGTTTGGTAGAATTTGCAAGTGGGTTTTGTGGTAAAGTTTCTAATTTTAGTTTATTATTTAGAAAGTAGCAAGGTTGTTACTCAATTGATTGAATTTTATCGACATCTAGCTATTTGTCTGAACTTCTGTCCTCTCCTTTCTTTGATTTCAAGAACCAAATTCAGTCGTATTGATTTAGTTGATTGATAATTTTTTTTATTTTTCAGTTTTTAATTCTTATTTAGTTATATCTGTTTATATGGAATTTGCGTGAAAGAGGTTGAAAATTTTCCTTGCTTTTCTTCTGTATTTTGTCACATGATTTCTTCGTTTGTTTTCCTTTCTTCTTTCTATTTCCTCCATTTTTTTAAGGACCATTTCATCCAATTTTAGTTTCCTCAATGGTCAACTTAATCCTTTCCTCAAATTTCTTCTTATCCTAGATTTTCTATTTGTGCACTTAGGGCTTTGTAGTTGAGTGCTTTCTTATTTATGTCTTCTTGAAAGTTTATCATATTCTAGATTTTTATTGACTTGAAGTTCTAATTTGTGCCTTTTTTGCGCAGGGATGAATAGTTTATCTTACACATATATTGAGGATGAAGATACAATCCCTTCAGTAAAAAAAAAAGAATACAATCTCTAAATAATTTGCTTTGAGCTTGATTTTTATTGTATCTTGTTTTCTTTCTTCTTTTATTTTAAATTTAGCTTTGCTGTAATGTACGTTTTACTTTATATACTTCATTGTAATTTAATCTTGTAAGTTTACTGAATTCCAGATTTTCAATTTCAAAAGCGTTGAGTATTTGTACTTTATGATGTCCTTGTCCTCATATCTCAACTACTCCCTCCGTCTTTTTTTAGTTGCTACATTTTGCCATTTAGAGGTGTCTCTTTTTAGTTGCTACACATCTACATACTTCTATAAATGGTAAAAAAGACCCACCCACTTCCCATTAGTAAACCCTATTAATAAACCCAACCCCACACCTAACCCTATTTACCCCCAACCCCCCTCTTAAATGACCCAACCCCCCATAAGCCGTATTAAATCTCCCTCCAAAACCCTAATGACCCAGCCCCAACTCATCTCTCTCTCTCTGACGGTTCTTCTTACTCTCTAACTATCACTTTTCTCTCTCCTGTTTTTCCTAAAATTGCCAGATCTAGGGTGTTTTACTTCTAATCTCTTAAAAAAAACCCTAGATTAATTATCCTTGTGTTCTTGCGAATATTGTGAAACCAATTTTTTGGTTTTTTGAGTTCCTTTGAACTTTGAGTCCCCTGTTCTTGTTGCGTTACCATGGATGATTTAACCCCGAATTCAAAGAAAAGGCTGTTTGAGTTGCTTGATGAGTTCGATTGTGAAACAAATGAAGTTAGGGTTGCAAAAAAGTTAGATGTGAGTAATTTTTGTTGGTCTTGCGGTGCGCCTGCAATTAAACCACCAGATCTGGTGGTTTTTCGCCCAAAAACAAAAGAAAAGTCCGAAAATTTTGAAGATCCCCCCCTGAAGGGTTCGAATGATGGCGATCTTATCTCATGTGGTTCAAAAACCATCAAGAAATGGTTTTTGAACGTCCCTAACAATTTTTTGCGGGAGATCGGTCTACTCCTTAACTTAATCTTCGTTTTTATTTTTTATTTTTACGATTTTTTGTCTGAATTACTTGTGGGATTGTGTTTGGAAGCATGATATTTGTTTGCGTTTAGTTTGCATGTCTAGGGTTTTGCTTTAACTTAATTTATTTCATGTTTACGGTTTGAATTTTTGTTCATTTTTTGTGAATTCTGTTGATTTATGATGATTACTGTTGATATTTGTTGATTTATGTTGATCTATTATGATTTTTGCTGATTTATGTAGATTTGTGATGATTTATGTTAATATTTGTTGATTTATGTTGATCTCCGTTGATTTATGTTGGTTTTTGATGATTTTTGTTCGTATTTCATGATTTTTGTTCATATTTGATGATTTTTCTTGATTAATGTTGATATATGTTATTTTATGTTGATTTGTGATGATTTTTGTTCATATTTGATGAATTTTGTTGATTTATGTTGATATTTGTTGCTTTTTGTTGATTTATGATGATCTATGTTCATATATGTTGCTTTATGTTGATTTATGTTTGTATTTCATGATTTATGTTCAAATTTGATGATTTTTGTTCATATTAGTTGGACTGATTTTTGTTATGTTTTGTTGAGTTGGACTGATTTTTGTTCATTTTTATTGATTTGGACTGATTTTTGTTCCGTTTTGTTGATTTGGACTGATTTTTGTTCAGTTTTGTTGAGTTGGACTGATTTTTTTTCTGTTTTGTTGATTTGGACTGCTTTTTGTTCTGTTTTGTTGATTTGGACTGATTTTTGTTCTGTTTTGTTGATTTGGACTGATTTTTGTTCATATTTTTTTAACTTGGACTTACTTTTGTTCATATTTGTTGACTTGGAGTGATTTTTGTTCATATTTTTTAACTTGGACTTGCTTTTGTTCATGTTTCATGATTTATGTTCATATTTAATGATTTTTGTTCATATTAGTTGGACTGATTTTTGTTCTGTTATGTTGAGTTGGACTGATTTTTGTTCATATTGTTTGATTTGGACTGATTTTTGTTCTTTTTTGTTGATTTGGACTGATTTTTGTTCATATTTTTTAACTTGGACTTACTTTTGTTCATATTTGTTGACTTGGAGTGATTTTTGTTCATATTTTTTAACTTGGACTTGCTTTTGTTCATATTTCATGATTTATGTTCATATTTGATGATTTTGGTTCATATTAGTTGGACTGATTTTTGTTCTGTGTTGTTGAGTTGGACTGATTTTTGTTCATTTTTGTTGATTTGGACTGATTTTTGTTCTGTTTTGTTGATTTGGACTGATTTTTGTTCATATTGTTTGTTTGAGGGGGATGGGTCATTGTGGTTTTGGAGGGAGATATAAAATAGCTTGCTTTTTTAATATATGCCTTTGTTCTGTATCTGTTTGTTATGTGTGTGTGTGTGTAGACCTCAATGATGATAAGGGATTTTACATCCAATAACTACAATTCATAATGCAATTATTCAGTTCTTTCAATGACTAGGATTGAGTATGACTAACTGATGAGGCATTTGAGTGCCATTTGTTGTTGAGTATTTGCTGTTCAAAGTTATGAAGTGAATATTTTTTACATGAGAGGGTTGATCTAATTCTCAATGATGAATGAGGTCTCCTGATTCTTATATTGGACAGATGTAACTTGACCCTTATGACCTCTTATTGCCACCAGTTTTTTGTGCTCTACTTATCTTTGTTTGAACTTGTGTGAATGCTTGTGATAAGTATTATGGATGAGTGGGGACTCCTTGAGAGGATTAGGGTCCCTTTTTTTTGTTTTTTTGGACCTCTCATACTTAAGTATGAGTGAGAAAAAGAGAAATCTTATTTTATTTGTAACACTTGGTTGTTGCCTATTCAATGTGATTTTCTCTTTTTTTCATTCATACTTTTGTGTTGCCCTCTTTTCTATGGGTGTGACTTCTGTCTTTATTTGGTTGCTACATATGCTTTATGTTGATTTTACATGATTTTAGATGAGCTACATATGGTTTATGTTGATTTTACATGAGTTCAGTTGAGCTACATATATTTTGTGTTGATTTTACATGATTTTAGATGAGCTACATATGTTGTTGCATTTGTAATTGATTTCCTTTTTTTTTCACTCATATGTAAAGTGATCTTCATTTGTTTCCTTATTGTTTGCTTATAATATAAAACTGATGTACATGTGGATAGTATAAAACTCATATGTAAAGTGATCTTCATGTGGATAATATAAAACTAACATACAAAATATATTCATTTACACTTTCAAAAAGTATAACCTAGATGTGGTTGTGGTTACTTACAAAAAAGTTTGATTCTGTACTTTAAATCCCCAAAAAAAGTGGCTGATTTGTTGTGCTTCAAACCATTCCTATGCCAACATCTGAATCAGATTCTCCACTTGTTGCTTAGTTAGCTACCTCCTCCTCTAGTTCATGTAGATGCCCTTCCTCTGCCCACTGTTTGCTTTCTTGATATATTTGAGGACTTAGTGTAATTGTTGTTGGTAATGCACCTCTCTTTTCTAGTGTCTGCTTGCCCATATGAGGTATGTGATAGTTGTTGTTCCCCCTCACAATGAGAGTCTCCTTCATGCATTGTTGTAGTGTCAACCAAATGTGATTACATAGCTTTGGGTCATACTTGTCATATGCCTTCTTCACTGCCTTCACTAACTGTTTTACACTCCTTGGTGCAATTCTATCTTTAAGTGTTTGAATGGCATTGAAAAAACCTAGATCAAGCACATTCATATCAGGAGACTGTGCTGGTTGATTAATCAATCTAATATCAAATCCCTCCTTTGTTGCCTCTTGCATGAATTCAGGGTCATCCCCCCCTATGTGTGACCTTGCATTATCTTGGACTATCCATATTTGCTTGCATCCCGATGCTTGGCCATTTCTCTCTAATTCTTGGCCGGTATGTGTTTGATCAGTTTTTCCCTTATGACATCTTTTGTGATGCTAAGTAATGGTTTAGTTTCTACTACCCCTGCATCTCTGTTTTGACTCCACCTCTTTGCTGCCACCTCTTCTATGAATGGGAAGATGCCTATCTTCCCATCAAAAATGACTTCACCATTCACTGTTATAATTGGTCTTTGCTAGTGCACCCATGAACATGATTTAATAATGAACCTCTTTGATTTGCACCTTCTATGTGGCTCTATTTCACCTGGGGCAAGGTAGTATCTGATACTTACCTTGCTCATACAAAACCATTTCTCATCCACATGCACAACATTGTACATGTTGCTGAATCTTGGTATTGTATGAACTGTGCTTGATATGATGTTGTTCAAGCACCAAAAGACCCTAGCAAGCTTGTGGGCTGGGGGGAGATGGGGTTTTTTTTATAGCATTTGTGTGTTTCCTAACTAAACCCCTTTTAACCAACCTGTATAATGTTGATCTGTGCATACCTAAAGCCATAGCAGTAGCCCTTACACTTGTCCTCTTCCTTAATGGAATAGCCATTAACTGTGCTGGATCCAATTGAATCCTTTTTCTTCCAACTCTGCCTGTCCTCTTGTTATTGACATCAATGTTTGAATTGTTGTGGATTTGTTGTTCAACACTTTTTCATATTCTTTGGACTGTCCACCTTGATGTGTGTGAAATCTGATGCAATCCTCTTCAATGTTCCACGTGGTAACTTGTAGCCATGTTCATTTCTTTGCACAAGTTGCTGTAACTTGTCTGCCACATTACCTCTCATTGAATTGTTCATAACATGACTCTTTCTCTTTTCTGCAACTTGTGGTTGTTGTTCTTGTTGCTCATCTTCTGATGATGAATCTGTCCATTGAAACTCCATGCCTACATCTGAAGCATCACTTAACCATTCTTGCACTAATTCTTCATTTTCATTCACTTGCATTTCATTGAAGATGTTTTCTTCATGTTGGAATTCATCAAATGGAAGAGAATTGAGATCTAAGACCTCTGTATTTGGAATTGGAACGTTAAGATCAATTGTGGGCTGAACTTGCTCTCTTGGTTGAGCAATTGATGTTGAAGCTGTGGAAGCTTTATCAGTAGAACTGTCTAGGGGAGCCATATCATTGCTATGGATGCCAGATATGATCATGCTGAGAACTTGTCCACAACTTATTCAATGAAAACTAAAAAAAAACAGGTATGCTAAATCACTCAATGATGTTGAGCTGAGAGTGATACTAACCCCAAACCCCCCCCTTGAAATGGCTGATGTTGTTTTTTTCTACTTGATGAAGTTGGGTTGATGAAGAAAAGGAAGAAATGTGAAATAAGGCATCTGATCTGGTGTTGTTGTGCTTATATACTTGCTGCCATGTTGACTTATGTAAATTTTGGGGGAAAAATTTGAATCCCCCTATATGACATTCAATTTTAGTTTGGCTAATAATTTTGGGGGAAAATTTCAACCCCTACTGTAATTTTAATCAGTTGACTGAGATGAATTTTTTGGAGGGAAATTTTTAATTCCTGTTGGTACTTGCTGTAATTTGGTTCTATAAATTTTTTGGAGGGAAAGCTAAATCCCTATTGAAATGATAAAGCAACTGATTTTTGTTTGGGTGCAAAAGTGAAAGTGGTCCCCTTTAACTCCCTCCAAAAAACCGCCAGTTTTTAAAGCTAGTGGGCCAAGTCCCTTTTTCCTACCAAAATTACTAACTTAATTAACCTTACTTACTTTATGTTAATACTTCTTCTGCACAGTGGGCCACCACTCATTCCTTGGTCTTTGTGAAAAAGCATATGTAGCAACAAAAAAAGGCAGAGAGAGTATAAAGAAAAATTTAAGTGAATAAACATTTTGTTATTATGTTGTAATTGATCGAATTTATACTACCTTGTTTTTATTTAGTTGCGAATGAATCTTTTTTTAGAAATATTAAGGAAAGAGGAGAGAGAGTAAATTCATATATTAATAATAAAATAATCATGATAAATTTTCATGTGGGAGTATATTATAAAGTTGGGTAAAATGTAAATTCGGTTTGGAGTGTAAAATCAGTGAAATTGACATAGTTAAAAATTATCAAGAAATTAAGTTATATGTCATAAATTCAATTACTAATAAAAAATTATCATGATAGATTTTGTATGTGAATTGGAGTACTATAATGAATTTGGGTAATATGTGAATTCGGTTCTAGAACTGTTAAAAATTAGTTTAAAACAGTTTCAGTTTAAATTGGTTTCAGTTCAGTTCAGTTTCAATTTCAGTTTGAATTAGTTCAGTTAATTCAGTTAAAAATTCAATTCAGTTCAGTTCAGTTGATCGATCAACTTTTCAGTTTTTCACAGTTATTTTCTGTTAGTTCAGTTTTGGTTATTCATTTACAGTTTGTTTTAGTTTCAGTTCAACATTTTTCAGTTGATTTCAGTTAAAGTTACTCCCACTTCAGTTTAATTCAGTTCAAATTTCAGTTGTTTCAGTTCAACCAGCAGTTCATTAACCAAACTGACAGTTCTATTTACATATGTTCATTTGGCTTGTTGTCCATATATATGTGTAATGTGTTCATTTGACTTGTTATCCATGTACATTTGGCTTATTATCCATATATATTTGACTTATTATCCACATATATGTATGCTCCATGCGTGTGCACCATTTGAACTGCATTAGAAACTCTCCAAAATTGTCATCCGTTCGTTGTCTTGATTTTTCCAACACCATTTGAACTGCATTAGAAACTCTCCAAAATTGTCATCCGTTCGTTGTCTTGATTTTTCCAATTGTACTTTTCTGTTGTCACTACTGGAAACTTCACTTGGCGGAGAGAGAAAATCTGCGCACAACAATGGCAGTAGTATTCAGCTACTGCCCACCCTCAAAATTTCTGGGTCGAACCCCTTCTTTCCTCGTAAGCCCATTTTACCTTTTCCTTGCTCATATAATCTTTTTTATTCCAAAGTTGAAGTGTTTATATGAATTCTCTTGTAATTGCTTACTGTGACGCAATCTTTGGAAAATTGAAATTGATTATTAACTCAAATTTAAGATTAATTAGCTATGTATTAGAAAATGTTTAGGACCCACTATTTGTTCTTAGTTATTTCTCGTTTATTAAGGTCATTTCTATCACTAAGCTAATGGATGAATATGATGAAAGGGGTGGATGGTAAATGGCACAAATTTCTTGGTAAAATGCATTAAATTTGCAAGTTTCAATAGAAATTGGAATTGTACTACCATGTGAACTAAAATTGCACAATTCATCGAAATGAGATAGTGAATAGTATAATTATGTGCAAATTCTATAACATTTGAGGACATAATTTAGTTTGAATTGAGCTAAGAAATTCCATTTGAAGATTCAAATTCTTTTTTCTAATGACCCTGCATTTATGTTCTGTGACAATTGAATTAATTTTGGCCCTTCAAGTCTCTTAACATTGATTTATTAATCGGGAGCATTGCTAACCCAAATGATACTCCCTCCGTTTTGTGAAGTTATACTCACTTTCCATTTCAGTAGTTCTATAAGTTGTTTATAGAAACATAACCTTCCCGTAACTTTAAGTTGACTAAAAACAAGTTCAGTGAAAACAAGTTTAAGTAAATAGTTTTAACTAGCAAAAATCAGTTTAATCAGAAAACATAAATTTAGTTCACTAAAGTATACTTCCTCCATTTTAAAATAGTTGCAATGTTTTGACTTTCACACTTGCCAATATGTATTATAATGGTGCAAAAACCCAATTGTTGCAACTATCAAAAAACGGAGGAAGTAGGTAAAGTGAATAGGGCCTAAGTAACAGTTGGCATATTCCAAGAGAGAACAGCGAGAATGGTTTCCTTGGAATTATTTTGTGGAAACTTGTCTATTATGTCTGTGATTTGTTTGGCATATACTTACTTAAGGTTGTTTGATTCTGATTATTAATGCAAATGCAGGAAAAAGTACCATATCAGCGCAGGTCACAGAACTATAGACGCAGTTCAAGAATTAATGCATTGTTTTGGGGATCCAGGAACGCAGTGGAGCCATCTGATACAAATATATCACTGGGCGAATTCTCTTTGATAGGGTCAGGCTCAGAGGTGTTTCGTTTTTTGGTCTTCCCTATAAATTAATTGAGGTTATTCATTGTGATAATGGAATAATATGATCACCTTAAAGCACTTGAGACTTTGGCATCTGATTCTGTTTCTGTCTTATTGCTCACAGAGAGCTGATGTTGATTCATTATTACCCAAGAAAGTTTCACTTTCAGTTGTTTCATCTATCTCTGAAGTTCCATCAGAAGAATGGGATGCCTGTGCTGTGGATATGAATGGACCTGAAAAGTTAAATCCATTTCTTTCTCACGGTTTTCTTTCAAGCTTAGAGGAGTCTGGTAGTTCTGTGAAGGTATTGCAGTACATCTTGAATACAAAGATTTATATCTAATTGTGACTGCTTTATTTGCTTGGAAAGTATCTAGTTATTTCTTCAATGCTACAAACCTTTTATTGATTTCTAGGTGTCACATTCGCTAAATGAATTACTATAAAAGAAGTAAAGGTGCCCTCTTTGTTACTCAGTGTCTTGCCTATGTCCTGTCTATATTGGATGCAATCTTTATTGTAATCCATGTTACTGAAATCAACTTCATCTTGCATACACCTTCCATGAAAGAGATTTGCTTAGGGACCAAATTATCTTTGTTCACGGAATTATCAATTGATGGCAATTTATTAGAAAAAGAATCATGTAAGGTGGTTATATTTGAAAAAGAATTTATAAGGAAAGTTGATATTATAAGGTGGTTAAGGTAAAAAATCCTTATGAACAACAAAAACTAAAGAAATTAGTAAATAAAAGTGGAAATCGGGGCTTGCCAGTTGCCAACTTAAAAAAGAATGGTGGCATCCCTGAATCGGATGAAATAAGACTAGGATTTTTTGAAGGAGAGAAAAGGGAGAGAGTTGGCTCTTGGCTGCTAGTTTTCATTACTTCATCAAAATTTTTGGAGATGAGCTTAATTGCCACTTTATTAAGTTGTTTGCTGAAAGTAACCGAAACTGATGACATTAGGACTTGAGTCCCAATAGTTTTATCGGTAGTGCTTACAAAATCATGTCAAAGGTTTTTGTTTTCTGGTTGAGTCAAGTAATAAACCAGTAGAGTATATGGAAATTTCGAAAAAATGAATAGTTTTTGCCTTTTTTTAAGTACATTAGTTGATTTTATGGCTATCATTCGATGAACAATGATGATTTTTCGTTGATGCATTGCTGCATTGGTGCAAGAAGATGTTTGTGGCAAGGAGCAACACTGTAGGAGACTAGGAGTAAGAAGAACTAGCTGTGTAGAAGATGCGTTCAGTTCTATTTGGTTCTAGTAGCAGCACCGAACATTTCAATTCTAGTAGGAGTTGCATTTGTTTGTTAGTATCAAAACCTTTGTTTTATTAGGCGGTGACAAATTGTGCATAGTGCATACTCAAGTGTTCTGTTTGGATTTACTTATCTAGCAGGCGTATGGGGGAAAACTTGCAGAATGTTTCCGTGTATTGAATGATGGAATGAATAGAGCTGCGTAGCATAGCAAATGTTGAAAGCTTTGCATAGTGTTTAAACTAATAAAATAATGGGAATTCTCAAGAGCACCTCTTTTGGCCTGATGTCCAAGATATTATGGGAAGATGTGGGACGTTTCAACTTGCCTAGAGTACATTGAGGGTTATGCAAGCCATCAACCTAATGCGGGTTTTCAACATGGTTCTTCTTTCAACTGCATTTATAGGTGGAGCTAATGATTGAAATCCAGAAAAGACATGCAGCATGCAAATAGAAGCTATTGTCAAGTGGAGTAGATTAACATTGAGAAACACCCTTTTCAATGTGTTGGTTTGCTTTGTGCCTTGTTTAGCAATGTAGCTTCGGGGCTAGAAATATTGAACGGGACTTCTTATGGCTGAAAAGGATTCTTATAAGGGTTCTCATTAGGTTAAGTGGCGCAATTTGTGCTGTCCCAAGAATGCTAAGATGCCTTGGACTAGAACCATATGAACTGAATGAAGCTCTTAAGATGAAGTGGCTTCGGAGGCTTGTGAATGAAGACAAGGCATTGTGGAAGAATATCATTATCCGAAAGAGGCTAAGTTGGTGAAGCTAGAAGGTTCCTTTTTTTTCATGTGGTAGGCACGTATCAACTTATTTGAGGAGATTTTTGTACTTTCAAGTCCATTGGCAATATTTAAATAAAGAGTGGTTGAAGGGTTTTGTTTTGGCGCATGAAGTTTAGAGCAAAGCTCAATTTTCATAGCTGTTAAATAAAAAGTTAGTGTCGAGTGGTAACTAAAAGAATTGAAATGTTTTTTCATTCAGAGTTCAGACTGCCTAATAGCTAGGCAGAAAATCCAACTGAGGGTATTTGGAAGTCATGTGGTTGAGGAGGTCCATTTGGAGGGGAGTGCTAAGATGGTCTCACTGCATGATAAGAGTGGTTTATTTTCTGTTAAGAGTTTGGTAATTTTCTTAGAATACAATGTTCCTTGGAAAGATCTGTTAATGATATTGGGAAGAAGAATTCCCCTAAAGCTAGCGAATGGTTTGTTTGCATGGGCAGCTATGAAAGAAAAATCTTAACTTATGATGTTCTTAAAGAAATCCTGACTTACAATGTTCTTAAAAGGAGGATTGTGTTTCCCGTGCAACTGTTGTAGTTTGTGTCATAAGCATGACGAGTCTCTCAATCATTCTTTACACTTTTGTCCACGGGTTCTTTCTCTTTGGTACTTCTCAGTTCTCATAGCCTTGTTTAGGTTGAGTTGGATGCAACTTTCTTCTGCGAAAGATATTCTTGTAGCTTAAAAAAGAGGATGAAGAAAGGTTAGCTTGTTGAAGTGTGGAAGATGGTTTTCTTGACAATTTGATGTGCACTAAGGAACCAACCGATTTTTGATGGTAAAAAGCTTGCTCTTGTTAAGGTTTTAGAGTTCCTTTCTTGATGCTATTTTATAGTTAGGACAAGTATTAGATCCTGTTTCGGGTGAAAACTTGTAAAATGGGGAATCTGGTCAGAGGTATGTATAACGCGAGGTTCGGGGAGAATGTCAAGTGTCCGAAGGATGTCGTGAGACCTGCAAAACAAGGATTAGACTACCCCGGGGTGATTCCGGGATCGCCCCTCCGACGCTCAAGTCAGTATTGGAACTTGAAGTCTAGAGAGAGAATGGTTAGAGTGAGATAGAGTCGGTAGGTGTACTATACATTACCTCCATAAATTGGGATCTGTTCTCTATTTATTGGGATTGAGGATGCTGGTGCCTGAGTGCCACGTCAGACTGGGAGCCTGGCTAAGCGGGCTTCACAGAGGGACCAGTGATCTCAACGAACCAGAGGCAATATGGTAATTCCCCCTAGGCCTGGGCCCAGGGACATATTGGGCCCAAACAGATCCTAATGAGAACGTCTTTTAATCTTATTGATATATTTGATTCATGATTTCTCAGAGGGCATGAGTTGTCATGTCCTTAGCCCTTGTATGTGGGTGACACTCCCTTGGCCCTTGGTGTCTTTCTACTATAATCTTCAGTAATTTAATTACTTTATCTCCCTAATCTGCCATCTTTGAGATTCTTGGCATTATTGGACTTGTCATCAAGTGCTTTTGACGTTCAGCTTTCAGTTAATAAGTTATTCTATCATAGGTTTATAGCTAAATTTATGTCCTTTATTCCCGTTCTTGTCTATGTCCTACTGTCTGAATACTAGTTCATTGCCATTGTAGACGAGCGTGAATTTTCACTTATGATTAAGGATGTAATTGCTTCAGGAAACAGGATGGGCACCAAGGCACATAATTGCAAAGGATGAAGTTGACAATGTCATTGGTGTGGTTCCACTATATCTTAAAAGGTACTATACATGTGAAGCTGTTCAAAAAGGATTATTGTCATGTCTCAAGTGTTTCTCTTAGCTGACTTTGGCTTGTGTTCCTAAAATGAGCATGCAGTCATTCCTATGGTGAATATGTTTTTGATCATTCATGGGCCAATGCCTACTATAGTTATGGTTCGAAGTATTATCCAAAGCTACAAAGTTGTGTTCCATTTACTCCAGTTACGGGTGCAAGAATCTTACTACGTAAAGCCCCCTGGAACGACGAGGTTTTCAATATAATAGTGTCTGCACTGAAGGATCTGACAATTAAGGTACTTGTCTAAACGATGTTCAAAACCTATGATGTAATTTTTGCTGTTAAAAAAATTGTGTTCCCACCCTTTTACCTTATTTTACTTTACTGTAACTAAGTGGCTTGATAACAAGCATTACTGGCCTTGTATGAACTTATTTGTACTCCCTCTACCTCCCCAAAATTGTCGCGCCTTAAAAGTAGAAAACAAGAAGGAATTCAAATTCGTGCATTGCCCCTTATTAATATCTTATGTTCGTTTTATATTTATATATCTGGATTGAACACTAACATGCAAGTACTTTTATCAGTTCTTGTTGCTTATCTAATTTGGGGGATGGGAGAGAAACTCTTGGCTTCAATTGTTGTGTACATTATATTTATCATCTGGTTCCAGATTTTCGTTACCTTTTGCTGATTAACATAACAAATATTTTGGTATGGCTACTTTTGGAATTTATATTGTTCCTATTTTAACTAAGATCGAAAACCTGCTTGAAAAATACAGACAGCGGGGCAGTCGTTACACCATTCATGCAGGTTGCTACTTATGAAACACTATCCATCAGCTTTACTATCCAGCATTTGGCTGGAGAAGATGTGGTAAAACTGTCAGAGACCATAATCTATTGGAGCAACCCTTATATTTTCCTTTTCAGATATATGCAGCTCACCCAAATCTTGTAATCTACTAGGATGATATTTTAGATGCATTTTCATGTAGCTGAAGCCTTAAAGGCCGCTTCTCTCTTCTCTATATCATGTCTTCTGCTTACATGATAGATAGAAGAGATTAGTAGTTGGAAGCTTGTTACTTGCAAAATCTCCCATCTTATCTGGCTTCATTCTTACGGTCCATTTCTTTTGTTTATTTCTATTGCATGGCTATGTGAATGCAACCTTTTTGATCAATAAATTTGCTTTTGGAATGATGTATCTCATTATGCCATGAAAAAGAAAAATGATTTATTGGTGTTGACACTCTGCCCTCCCTATATGTCAAAGACATTTCTCACTGTTCTTTTAGATTAATCTTCAAAGGCATGCTGTTCTGAGGACAGCTTGTCCTCTTTCTTTGTATATCTTAATTGATTTATATATTCTATGATACAAAAAAGTTTTACTGAATTCTTAGCTACTTGTGTTATATCTGTGTTTAAATTGTTCTATATGTCTTGTTCCAGCTCCAAGTCTCATCAATGCATGTTACATTTCCAAGTCAAAGTCAGTGGCAGGGAATGAAAGAGAAGGGCTTCCTTCAAAGAATAGGCATGCAATACCACTGGAAAAATCGGAATTACAAGAAGTAAGTGAAGTCTAAATTGGTTTCATGTGTCTTCTAAGGCATGTGAGGGAATTATTTTTTGTTATGCTTGCAATGTTGAGTAGTTTCACAATCGAAATTTATCCCCCTTTTCTCATTTCCTATTCGCACTGGGGGCTTGGGTGATTGATTGTGGGAGAGAGAAATTAGATGAAAGAGAAATCCCAATGTGCTAGTCACGTACTATTTCTATCTATGACAATCATAAATATTTGGCTAAATAGCTGGGGATTATATTTTCTCTCAACCGTATATGAAAAGATGTATGTGTGTATTTGTGTACAACACACACTTCCTCCTTTCAAAAATAATTGCAACATGGGGGGATCGTAATCAAAGAGCCCATGTGATGAGGAGAGAGTTAGAGAGAAACCATTATTCAAAGTAATGTCATAATTATTTTAGAACAGAGTAAGTAGAGAAGTGTTATATTTATTTTGGACAAAGGAAGTATGTAAGAAGGCCAGTGAAGTGACAGGCTAAAGTCGTATCACCTAATCAAAAATAACCTAAGGTCCACTAACTGGGTAGTCACAGAAGTCAGGATCAAATCCACAAGGAGATAGTTATACTATTATGTCTGAACTCTATTATTAAACTAACTAAATCAGACATAAAATGAGTTGGTTTAGTAAACTAAATTCAAATAATCAAATCAAAGAATCAAATAAGGGAAAGACTAGGGAAACAATTCACTATTTATGCAATTCAGGATCTCAAGAATGATTGAAGAAACTCAATAAATCAATCTAACTAGTGCACATGTAATTTCTCTCGAACATTACCTCCCTTGAAGTTCACTAAGCCGCTCTCGCATGGTCATAGATTGCTAAGCCTACAATTAAGAGCCTATAAAAAATCCTACCTCTCGGTCTATAATTTTGCAATGCAATAATATTAAACATAGTTGGCCAAACTTGCAGATTAACAGAATTGACTCAATAGCAAGAATCAAACAAATCAACAAAGCAAATAATCATTCAATTAATCCCTCGTATGCATACATAGATCCCAAGTCCCTAGAAATTGAACTGCTCACCCATAGTTGGGGAAAACATAATTATGATTAAATAGCAAGCATCATGAACTAATAATGAAGAATAAATAAGAGAAGAAAAATACCAATTGAAGAACAAATCTTGAAACCAATTACTTCTATTAAGATCTTCAATGTACTTAGGAATGAGAATAATCTAAGAATTAAAATTAGGGTTCTTGAGAGAATAAATTACTTAGAAAACTAATAAACTAAATAATAATATCAAACGTTGTTTTTCTCCACTTAAGGAAGAAGTATTTATATTAAACCAATAAACTGCGCAACACGCGCTTCAAAACTGCGAATTTCGACCCACCCGGGCGGATTCCGCTTGACCGGGCGATCATTAGCTACAATAAAACCCAACAAGGAAGGAGAGAGAAAGTGAGAGATTTAGGTGAGAAAAGGGATAATTGGGGTGGAAAAAGTGGAAAGGGTGGATGGGAGGTAAAGAATTGTGGAAGGAGATGAGAATTTGGGTTAGAATTATGGAGTTGGGATGAGAGAGAGAGAGTGAGGGTTTGGGGTTTTAAGTTAAGAGATAAGGAGGGGTAAGATGGAGAAAGGATTCTGAAGGAGGAAAGAAAATTTCGTGAGATTTAATGAGTGAAAAATCCGAGTGCACGTGGGGTTGGTGTTCCCGTGGTTGAAGCTGATCCTACATAGTCATCTTCAAAGATGAAGAACAAAGGTACGTTTTCAAAAGCTTCAACATCGAATGGTTGTTCCTACCCGGTTTGTTAGTCATGATCTATTGCATGCGTTGGGTGTTACTGAGACTACGCATACTTTATTTGTGGGGGTAGGCATGTGTGGTTTTTTCACAATGTATCATGGAATTTATGCTGATTTAACCCTTCAATTCTTGAGTTCCCTAGAAATTCGTAAGCATGCATTCCATGACCTTATATTATATTTCTGGATTACTAACACCATTCGCCGACTGACCCTTAGTCAATTTGCACAAATTTTTGGTATGGCAGTCCGGGGCGGCAGAAAGAAAGCTGAAACTATTCAGTTAGGATTTTTTTTGGCAAGCTTTGATTGGAATTCAACCTCCCAATTGCCAACACTTGCAAATTAAAACCGTTCATCATCCTAGCATTCGGTTCCTCTTTAAATATTTCAGAGGCACTATTTTTGGAAGGTGGGAGCCTAACAGCACTCGTACTATGGAACCCACTGCTTTAGGCACTTGTTGCATGATAAATCAAAAATGGATTTGGATCTTGTCTATGCTTTTGCACATCATTTGCATAAAATTTCCACCACTTACCCCACTTTTCATGAGGATGGAAGTGTTAGGTCCTCTGTTGCCTATCGTTATTGGGGGTTAGTCACCCACATTGCTTGCCATTTTGGGTAAGTTGAAAACCGTAATAATGTTGTTCTTGGGCATAGCTATCTTGATCTTGACCGTTTTGAGTCTGTCCGCTACTGTAATCCTAGTGGCTCCTAGTGGCTGACAGGATAGGTGGATGATTGCAGCCCGTAAATCTATCATCCTTCCTAACCCTGACTTGTCCATCTAGCGGTTGACCAACCCACCTACCTTCTCCCTATAGGTGATGAGACTAACCCCCCTCTTACTATTGAGTCCACGAGCCTCCCCAGACATACCGTCGGCGCGAACCACTCCCTCCATGCCTTCCTCTTCTTCAGAGTCCCCTCGTGCTAATTTCAAGGGTACGATGAGTGTTTTGGCAGCGTATGAAATTGTATGGAATTGAATATGACTGCTAACACTCAGGCTATTCAACGCCTCGAGCACCGCGTGGACACCATCCACACTGACGAACATCTAGCTATGTTTTTTATGTATGATGAATATTGCAGAATAGGTAATATAGCCGAGGTGCACACCTCAGTTGGTACCAATGTTACCTAATTTGCGGAACGCCTCGGATCGGGGAACGGGAACGCGATTCGCTAGTTGAATGAATTCGGATCGCGATAGGGATTTTTTTGGTACGGTTTTAAGGAACATAATTCGATGGATCATAATACGCTCTAATTATGATAAAAATTTAAATCAATAATAGAAAATATGCAATTAGCAAACAAAATTAAATATCAACTGAAAACAAAAAAAAAATCCATATTCCATGGTATGTTTTTATTTTTAGATGCTATGACTTTGAGTAAGGGGATATAGTTATGTTTATTGCATGAAGGAAAGCACCCTACTTAATGCTCTCATTTTCCCGATGTATCCCAACTAGAAAAACCCCCAACCACATATATACCACGTCACGTGGGAAAATACCATAAAGGGGAAAAGAAAGAACAGCCAAGTTCCCCACCCATCTGTAAACAGTTTCAACTTTCAATGCATTAGGGAAGAAAAAGGGAAGTTCTTTTTAAGAAGAGGAGAAGACAAGCATGCACTGCAGCAGGCTTCATACTTCGTCGACGAAGACAACCGGAGAAGACAACCTCAATGTATCACTCCCAAACGACGATTAAAACACTTCAATCTACTCGATTTCAAATTCCTATCAAAAGCCCCATAATTAAAGCACACAATTTGTTATATTTCCCCTTCAATTAAGAAAATTAGGGTTTACTCAGGCCCTAATTCTCGAAATCTCGACCCACCATTTGGAACGCCAATTTTGCCGATCTAACTCGCGTTCCCCATCGATTTGGTGCGAAAAAGAATTGCGTTTCGGAACGGACGAATTGAAACATGATTCGTGGGGGGTAGGGGCGAATTAGGTAACCCTAGTTGGTACACTTGGAACCCCGCATATGGTGGTGGTGCTCGGGCTAGTGGCGGCGGTCCTAGTGCTCAGGGTGATGATGAGGACGACGATGGTCGATGAATACATGGATGACTGAGGTCCATATCCCTCTCGTTCTCCTTGTTTTGGCGAGTTTGCGCCAGTAGTTGCTGCCTGGCGATATGCGCCCAACCCTGCCGGGCGAGACAGAGAAAAAAAAAGCGGTCGCGGTCGCGTTCGCGGGAACGGTCGCGTTGTCGCGGGAACGGCTTGTAACGGGGAAATAGAACGTTTCGCGGCCGACACGGCGTGAATTTTTTTAAAAAATTCACATTAATATGTTCTAACCTTATTTACTTTATTTTAGTTTATGAAGCATTATTACAACATAATATACTTAAATCTATCAGAATATCATGTTACATTAGCTATATAATTAAATTATAAAATATTTTTGGCTAATATTTGAAAAGAACGGATGTAACGGGGATAAAAGCATCCTAACGCGGCGAGTTCGCGTTACGGAACGGACAACACGGCGAGAAGTAAGTGATTTTTATTATGGCGTTCTGTAACGGCATTTCGCGGAACGGCAAATCCAAAATCCGTTACAGAACGGCCGTTCTGTAACGGAACGGGAGAGTTTTAATTCCATGGGCGAGACGCTACAACCCATTTTGTTGCCGCTTTTTTTTTTTTTGGAACTTGTAGCTCCAAATCTGCAACTTTTGGCTCATCTTACCCGTGAAATGGAGGTTTCAAACACATGAAATATTCTATCTCTCACCACCCTAAAAATAAACGGTTTTTTGACAATATACCCCTAACAAATTTTCTTTTGCACCATATACCCTTGCAAGTTTCAGAATTCACCATATACCCCTCAATTTTCAAAAATCCACAGAATGCTCTTAATGACTAATGACAGTTAACTCCGTTAGTCATTAGTCCATAATTCTGTTAGTAATTCTCATTGGCCGATTTCCTCTCTTCCTCCATAACACTCATCCCTCTTATTTCTCTCTCCACAAGCCCTTATCCACCTCTAGGCCTCCGGCCACCCTTCCCCTACCTCTAGACCTCTAACTACCTCCCACCTTTGGGCCTCCGGCCACCCAACTCTCCCTCTTTGTCCCATTTTCTCTTTCCTTTAGTCTCTACTTGCACCAACCACCACAACCCTGCCAATTCCACACACGACCACTTACATCAACCACCACAACCCAGCCAATTCCACCTTCTCTCTCCTCAATTTTCTCCCTCCTCACCTCCCATGTTAGCATGAAAGCAAAAAAATAATCATGGATCCTGCTAGTAATCCAAAGAGAGCAACAATTCCTAAGCGCTCACCCGCGCACACACGCGCACATGCACACACAAACTTCGTTTGCTCAAAACAATTGCAAAAATGGGGAGGAAGCACATTAATTAAGAGCAGGGCGCTCATGTGATGAGGAGAAAAATAGATAGAACTTATAAGCCAGAGATTGTAATGCAGAGAAAGTATATACTTGCAGTTCGGAAAAGATGTTTTTCCGCCTTCGCAGCTTCACATTTGAAGTATTATTATTTTAATCAAGTGCAAGATCTTTGGGCCTTGGCACAATATGGGCTTGATTAGATGGCATGATTTAAGAAAGATAGTGTATGATTCTTGATCACTTGTGCAGATCTGACTTAAGATTTTGATAGCCTTCCATTATATGCTAGCAGATTTGTAGTAATGGAGAATATTGTTAAAAGGACACAAGCTGTTTTTCTTATGGATGAAGAGGAAGTATAGGTAAAATAAATAATCATCAACTTGTCATACTCATAGAATCACTTATAACATGGAGGATTAGAGACACCTTAGAAAAAATAGGCCTTTTACCTTTTAGTGAAGTATGCTCTTATTTAGAAATCGAGAAAGGACAACAGTTTGCAATTTGAGGCAGAGCTAGCGCACCTTTTCTTTTGGCAGGCAAGGTGAGCAAGAATACAAAAAATTTGCGGCTTCCTAGCTTCCTTAAGGGAAAAAGATATAGAAGAGAGTTTACAAGGAACAAAAGGTGTTTGTATCACAAATGAAAGTGTATCTTTATCACAGTTACGATAATCATTGCAACAGTTAATGAAGAACTAGAAGATCGGTCAACAACAATACTTTAGTGAACTAAAGAAATCTTCGGAAGGATGTTATAGGAGTACATGAAAATATTAAGCCTCTTCGATGAGAGTATTCTAATTTGACCTGTCTGTTTAAGTAGGGATACTAATATATTTTACAACTTCTATATGTACAGCTTTTTCTATATATATATATAGGATGATCAAATACTTGCAAGGACGTGGCTTCCCACTCCCTTACATCTACGCCAGGCTTAAGTGTCAATTCTTTAGAAATACCATAAGAGCATGCTTGACATTCTTTCTGTTCCGAGGGGAGTACTTGAGATTTAACTTCAGATTCCAGAATGGTACTTTGCCAAAAACTCAAAATTGATCTTCACTGAATGTTGTGGACTTGTATGCAAAAGATATCCACTATATGCCTTGGGTCTTTTGACTATAAATGTACATCCTAAAAAAGGCACTCGTACATATTTTGAAACCCTAGACTACATATTTTTAATTCCCGCTTATTCATCAATTCTAAACTGCAAGGTCAAATCTTTTAATATAATTGTCTAGTTGAATCGTACTCTTATTATGTGCTTCATTGGCACAGTTTTGACGAGTTCTTGATGGACTTGAAGCAAGGTAAAAGGAAAAATATTCGTCAGGAACGCAAAAAGGTCAGTCCAGAAGATATTTGTACTTGATAATTCATCTATTTTATCTCTCTTTCTCTTCTTGGGAACTTATATGGCCAAAAAAGGGGTAACTATGTGAACTGTTGGGTAATAGCTCTTCTACACACTTTGGTAGTACAATGTCATTTATGGTTAAATGTTAAATTTCAGAGGTGAGGCTTCCCTGACACTCTTGCACTTTCAGCAGTTATACATAGTACTTTATCTTATCAATTATCATATAAGCTTCGGTAAAGGAAGATAGCAAAACTTAATCTTGACCCGGGTGTTGCACTTATATACACAAATTGGAGATTATATTTCTGAGGATTGTTAATTGCTTTTCAAATAAATTTTATTTCTCATTTGCAAATCATAGATGGCGACATTCTTTTTCTCTCTGATGATGCGTGTACAAAAGTTTCTTCTCTTTTACTGATGTTTCCCATGTTCTCTTGTTTTCAGATTATTTTAGGAAACTCCTAGGTTGGTGGGTTAAATATGGACACTTGTTTATCTTAAGTTATCTTGGATTTGCTAGGCGTTGCAACCCCAGAGCAGTGACGTGTCTTGCTGTTCCTTTGGGTGTGGACCCTCAGAGGAGTTCTTTTTGTGGCCCAATTATGGAAATTATCTCGAAGAGGTTTGATGGGAGGAAGTGGGATGCATTTTTTGTGGCCAATTAGTCATTGTTTAGGTAACTGGATATTTTCTCTAGTCTAAGGGGGGAGGATAAAGAGGATTATCTTGTGGGGTTAGATAAGGTTTATAGGACTAGTATGGAGGAGTTTCTGTTTGTTTTGAGAGTGTGATGTCCAAGAACAATTAGGAGTAAGTATGGTCATCAATGGAATGGTTTCATATGGCATTGACTTATTGGGACTTTACGAGTAAGTATGGTCATTAGAGGAATGGATGGATGCTCTTGTGGTTACAAGATTCTCTTGCTCCAGTATATGGAAATTTATCTTCCCGGTATCCTCACTTTTCTTTTCGTTGGTCTGATATAAAGTTTGAGGCTTAGAGCTATGAATAAGATAATGATTTTGGGAAGAATTCTTGGGAAAGGGACTTTCCTGCTCAGTATATATCCGTCATTTGTATCATCTCTCTTCTTTGCACTATGCTCATTTCATCGAATTTGAAATTCAAGGGGTTCTTTTTGTGAGCTGACCATTTTATTAGGTTTGCTGGGAGGGTTTGAGAATCTGTTGGAGGGTGTGGTCGAGATTCGTAAAGAGCGTTTCTCTTGTTTGAAGCACCTTTTCCCATGTTTCCTGCTATTTCTTTTCCACTTTCCAGTTAGATTTGAAAAGCAAAGGCTCCTAAGAAAATTAAGGCATTCTTTTGGTCTACATGTTTGGATAAATTTAATGTAGCACCGCCAAAATGCAATAATATGTATAATCGATAAAATGAGATTTTGAGTAATAATTGTATGAAAAGATTCTTTATAATAATCTTGCTTATATGAACATTGGCATGTATAATCTTTTTGGTAGGAGGTAATAAATGGTGGTGATGTTAATGACTTTTAGTGTAAGTTTTTTGGGGGAACTCATGTTAATGTCCACAGTAATGCTTGTCTACCTGTAAAACATCTCTTATATTCGTAGAATTTCATTACCATCTATTACCACTGTGGGAGGTGTAATTCAATGCTACTACATATAATTTTTTCAGATAAGACTAAATAAAAAGGGTGTTTTGGAAGGAAAGACCTAATAGTGGCACATGGGAATGTTGCCAGCTGAAACCATGTGCAAAGTTCAAGCCTATGTTACTTAAATACTCCTATTCACCTGCGTGTCAGTGTTGGACACGACACTTAGGCCAACACGACATATGACGCGCTTCGGATACTCCACATTCCTTATACTTGTCAATTTAATAAAGAAAGACACAGGAGAGCAATGACACAATTCACTCTGTTTCCTTACTTTCCTTGTGCTGCTAAGTATATTTATAAGTGTTATGTTCCTTTTGCACATGTTGGGTGGAATTCATCATCCCATTCTATGTTTAAAAATATTATACATGTGCTTCCTCTCTTATATGTGGTTTATACTCTCTTGAAATCACTATTTCAAGACACTTTGAGATATGTCGTATCAGCATCTAGAAAACAAGTGATTTAAACGTATCCAAGTGTCGTACAATTTTATGTAGTCAAATGTCGATCCATACATTCCTTTTCGCTGGGGATTCCTTGGAAAAAACCGTCGCATCCTTTTATGATTTCTTATAAACAATATTCATCTATTAGAATAGATTATAAAGAGGGTACTTATACTCGTCTTGTCCTTCATTTGGAAACGAGAGGCCAGGGAGCCATTCCTTTGACTCGTACTGATGAGAAATTGAACAAAAAGCTGCTGAATTGGCCAATTTCTTACGTGTACCAATTGAAGTCTTTTGAAAAATAAAGTGGCTCTGCCGTGTATTCATCGAAAGGAAGGAATTGATTTGCTTGATCCCCCACTCTCACCTGCGGGAGAAGTCAGAGGTAGTAAGGTGTCCAGGTAGAGTGATCTTACGGGTAGTAGCTAGACCACATGGATGTTGAATAAGTCTTAAAAAAGTATGTTTTTCAAGGTATTTGACTTACTTAGTGCTTGCATTAAGGGGCGCGTAGCGAATAGTTTGCATTTGACACTCGTTGTAGAGTCTGTTTAAAGTAGGTTCAAGCCAATGAGAGTTTAAACTTAGTGCTTCCAAAGGGTTTGTTTCCAACAAACCCTTGAATTCGTATTTTTCCAGTTCATCGTGCTAAAGCCGATTGTATCTTATGGTTTGGAACTGAAGCTATTGCTGCCCAGTGGCGGATCCAAGGGGGGCGCCTACCCGGGCCGTGGCCCTCCCCATCATCTCTAAAACCTGCTAACAATAAAATGGTTCACCAATGAAACATAATGTGCTAGGTAGCTTAGTTGGTTTGTTGCGTGTTGTGTACTCAGGTCTCAGGCGATGAGGGGTTCAAATCCCGTGCTAAACAATTTTTGCAGCTTTTCTCGTTTTCCTCTTTGTCTTATCTTTAATCTGTTTTGGCACTTCTTTTATTTTCTTCCTCTTCTTTTTTCTTTCGTTTGGGCTTCTCTCGTTTTTTTAATGTTATTTTATTTTAGGCAGCAGCTAGCTTTTAAATATTCAAATACTCTTCAATTTACCCAACTTCTAATTATGTATAAACCCTTTATATTATTATATCTATCATTTTAAGTAGTACCAATCTTATCATATATACACCTTAGTATGACACATAAATTATATTGCAATTACGAAAAATCACTATTGTAATTCCATTCTTTTGAAAATGTATATATGATCATAACTTGTACTTTCTCCCTTTAGTTGCAACTTAATTCATTAATGTCTTTATTATCTTTTAGTGAAAATTATACATTGACATAAATCCAACAATTAATTCTTAAGACTTGTTTTATATTTTCGTCAATTTTTTCTATCAAGATTAGTATATGAATTGTGCAAAATTCAAAGCGTTGCAACTAATAAGAAAAACTAGGTAAAATGTACGGTAAGACTTTACATGTTACCAAATTTGATTTGACCTACCCAATATTTATTTTCCGGATCCACCACTATTGCTGCCCTCTGTATTATTTGGTAGTTGTCTACTGTGTCACATCAGTTGGAATTGAAAGTATCTGTTCTTTTGACTTTTTTCCTATTTTTTGGACTTGTTGGGAAGATTCAATCTCCTAACATACAACCTATTGCCTTATTAGAAGAACCCAACTTATCCATGGCTCATGGGTGTTATTCCACCATAGTAACTTACTATTTGAGTAATTGAGTTAAAGGGTCACCTGAAAGTAAAGTAAACAAAAAAGGAGCCCCAATCTGATAAATAGTGAGACAGTCTCATGGTAAGACCGTCTCATTTGAGAATTTCTCTTCCAACTAAATCGCTAAATATGGATTCAAACATTAAAGCACTATTGTGATGCTGGACAAAAGTCTCTGATAATATAGAATAGAAATTGAGAGATAGAAGAGAGAAGAACAGAACAAGAGAGACTCAGAAATAGAGTGAGAAATAGAGAGAGAATAGAGTAGAGAAGAATTGAGATTGATACTGATTATTCTCTTGAATGATTACAAGCTAAACATTTGCTATTTATAGAGATAGAGGTAATAACAGAATTAATAACAGAATTACAAGTAATAACAGAATTCACTACTAAACCTACTGTAACATATCGACTGCTTCATGCTTTATTACAGATATCTGCACAAAACTTGACTATGAAGCGTCTTCGAGGATATGAGATAAAGGTATACGTTTGTTATAAGCTATTTACAAATTCTATTCTTTTGTTGTACATTTTCCAGGCAAGTGTAAAGATTTACTAATCCTTCCTCAACAACTTTTTTGAAGATTTTTTCATGGTTTTTGTGGATGATTTTATGTTTTGTTTTCAGAATTATACATCTATCACATTCACAAAGTGATTGTAGTTTAGTTGCTTGCTTCTCCTTTGAATTTTGATATGTTATTGGAGATGAAGTTAAATTGAAGATGGGGCAATCGAGCTTAAATAGATCCGTCGTTGTAAAACTCAAGATTATGGTTGAATAGTACGTTAAAGATTTGATGATACAACTTATATCACCACTCTGCATTTTTTCTATATGGGAGCCCCATATGTTAAAGTGACTGTAAATCTGTAATGAACTGATATTATAGCGTCAGATTAAAGACTAAAACTGATATTTGATTGATAATCGGGTAATTTACCGCAATATAAAGATAGTAAAAAGCTTTCGAGATGCTTGATTCTTTCCCAAAACTAAACCACTAAACTCTCCAACATTTTCTTTATACCTCTTCCTATCACTAATCTCTTCTATTTATAGAGCTAACTTACTTGCTTACTCTCCAAGCTAACGTTATTATATTGTACTCCCCGTATTACCCCTCCCCCTAAACCCAATGCATAAGACATCCTAGGATGATTAGTAGGGTGTGTGTGTGTGTGAGTGACAGTGACTTGTGCTCGAAGGTTCTCATTGATTTGTAGGTCAGTCTTCACCTCCTGCCCTGTAAGTCAATACTTCTAGCCTCAAAGGGGGTGGGGGTGTTATATATTACAACTAATATCAGAGTAGTCATGCGATAGTCAGAGTGCACTTTCAGGCATGGATTCAGTGGCGGGTTCCTCGAGTAGGGCTTGCTCTCCAATATAGAGATGCATGAGTTGGTACAAAGTGAAATGAGAATGTGGCATGAAGGTGTATAAGGTCCATGGTCAAATTGTGTTTAAACGATTTGATGGTAGTGTGTATATTAATAAGGTGCATCCTCCTTATCAGGAGCCTCAGCTAAGATACTTAGTCTTTGAGGTTGTGGCAGAAGTGTTTAACATAGACTTCATCAGGATAGAGCTGGAAAAAGTTGACCTGACACGATCATGTGACATGAACCGAATGCGAAACAAGTGTGTTAGTGTTAAGCCTTTTTGACCCATATATTACCGAGTTAAAACGAGTTTAATTGTTAATTTAATGGCTAGTGTTGGGATTTTCAACCCAAAACTTACATGACTTTACCCATTTGACTTAAAATATATAAAGACCATTATATTTTGGCGGAATGTAAAGGTCTGAGTTATCATAATTTCGATCTTGTTTACAACTTTTTATATTCTGGCAGGCTAAGGGTTAGCTCAACATGAATTGATAGAATAATATAACAAAATCGGACTTAAGAATATATTTTACTGTTCGAAATTTTCTTTAACTTGAATGGGTTAGATGGGTCAGCACGCCTAAGTTCCTAACCGTTTAATTAAACAGGTCGATAAGTGTCAAGCCGAATCACGTTTAGTATCTAGCAGAAATCTGACACGACATGTCCCATTTGCTAGTTCAATATTAGGATGGATAATCTCTTAGGAAGTTTTACTGGGTGCACATAAGTTAGGACAAAGAGCGTCAGAGGCATGATGTGTCGTTATTTTACGTGCCAAACTGATATTTCCAAGTCAAAGGTATGTGATGTATTGGCTGATAGGCTCAATATAGAGCCATTTGGCTAATGCAAGGTTATGAACTCTGTGCTCACTTCTGCCAGCAGTATCTAGTAAGTAGTAACTATCCACGATCTGTCAGCTGAATGTTGGTAAGCCCTTTTATCACATAAGCGAGATTCTTTAAAGAACTTAGCATGGCATAAAATATCTTCTACTTCAAGGTTCCTCACTCACTGCTACAAGGCTTTTTAACGCCAATGAGTGGAGAGTCCCCCAAATGATGTTAAGTAGTCTAGAACTCGATACATCTATTGTGGAAGTATCAAGCTTTATTCTGACCTGTATTAAGTGACTTATTATAACTTGTTAAATTTGCATTTGGCAGGCAAAGCACTGGGATACCTTCTATCAATTCTACAGGAATACTACTGACAACAAGTATAGTTCATGACCTTGCAGCTTATTTCCTCTGTATTTGCTTATATTTCTAATTGTGATGAGTTGGTAAAGGTTCAACATAAGGTCTTAGAAGAAGCGATTAGGAGCGAAGTCATCTTTATGCTATTCCATATATGTAGGTGGGGTACTCCTTACTTGACAAGGGATTTTTTTCACCACATGGCATCAAAGATGGGAGATCAAGTGCTGCTAGTCATTGCTGAAGAACAGGATGAACTCGTTGCAGGGGCCCTGAATCTAATAGGTGGTGATACCCTATATGGACGCCTATGGGGATGCCTTCCAGAATCTTATTATCCGAGTTTGCATTTTGAAGCATGCTACTACCAGGTATGTTCAATATAGGTAAGTTATGGTCCAGTTGAAAAAAATGTTGGTAAGTTCAAATTTGTGGTAATGGTTAAAACATAGACCTTAGATACTGGGATGCTGTGGTTTATGGCAGTAGTAGTCCTTAGAGTGATTGGTTCATACTATCCAATTGCTTCCAGTTACTGATTTTATGCATGTCAATTGTAAGTTTAAGTTGTACTATGTAATGGCTGTTATGGGTACCTTAGCCAATTCAATCAAAGATGATCATTTATTGGTTTGTACAACTTATAATGTCTAATGTAATCATAGTCCATAAATAAACTGATTGTATAACATCTAAATACAGTACAAACACATCATATCATCATTCTCATTGGCCATGTTTATATTTTCAGTCAATAATGCTGACCCTAGTTCATCAAGCAAAAGTTCGACAAACTGAAGAATTCTGCTCTTGTATTATAATTTATAACATCTATAATCCAGACTATTCTTGGTGTTAGTAGTTATGGTGGAAAGTGGGTAGTAGGGATAGTGGCAACTAGGTCGAGGAAAGGGGTCGAGTTCAATTGTGGATTCTTGGAGGTGAACAAGGTCGTGGCAATGGGGGCCACGTGACTCGTGAGGGTGGAGTACAGAAAATAGAGGGGGGCTGATGAGGAGTGGAAGTGGCTGGAAATCAAATTACAGAAAAAGGACATGCTTAAAAATATGTTAGAGAAAGAAAGAACTTACCAGCCAGTGCTAATATTTTATGTTACAGTCAGAGCTGCAACTGAATACGGTGTTCTCAAATAAGCCGCTTGAGAAGAAGTGGCTATCTCAAGGTTGGAGGTAAAAATGGACTGTTTTGAGAATGGAAGGGCTATAGTTATAGTTGAGATTTTTATGAGTTAAACAATAGTTGGGAGTAATTTGAGAAGACCACTGATAGCTCGGGTAATTGTTGTTATTTTTTCCTAAATTATATTACCAGATTCACCACCTGCATTCCAAATAGTCTTCTCCTTTATGTTTTGCGCTGTTTCTTTGCAGAAGGCAAATTTGTTTTGGATGGAAACCAAATCCTGCACCTGCTTTGGAGTTATCTGAGTAAAAAAGAAAATAAGTACTTATCCTATATAGCACAAAGATGGGTACAGGGAAAGACAATGGCTAATTTTAAAATTTCGAGGGAAAAAATAATTTCAGGAAAAATAGATAATAAAGATTATATTCCTAAGTCTTAATGTAAATTGAATGTGCTTATTGAATTTCTAAGAGGGATTGGTTATTAAGCTTTCACCATATAGGTTTAGCAATATAAATGCAAAAGTAAGAGTGCTAAGAATATAAATCATTCTTTTCATGCTTTTATTGAAGTTTAGATGTAGACCTGCTTGTTAGGATTAGAATTTAGAGAGGAGTTTTATCTCTTCAGTAAGAAGACCGCTATGACTATTCAAGCCAGCTCCGGGTCTATACTTTATTTGCGCTTGTTTAAAATCTTGCTCACATTGCAAGGTTTAATTAGGAATCAGGATTAGTCTGCTCATATGTTTGTATTGCAGGCAATAGAAGCTGCTATTGAGTTCAAGTTGGACAAAGTGGAAGCAGGAGCTCAGGGTGAGCACAAAATCCAGAGGGGTTACCTACCTGTGACAACATATAGCTGCCATTACATTGTTGATGAAGATTTCCGAAAAGCTATAGAAGATTTTCTGCAACGAGAAACAGACCAGGTATTAGCTCATTGTATAGAATTGTTTCCTCTTAAAGAATTGCACTTTACCCTTTTCAATATTGGGCTGATAAAGTTATATGCTCAGAACTAAGCTTTGGATGTGATTGCTACTCTAGCTTCATTTATTCTCAGCATATATTACTACCATATCTCTTTCTTACCATTATCTAGGCCCGTGGATGGTCATATTCTCCTTTTTTAAGGTCCCCTCTTTTATGTTGTAGGGGATGGGTAGAGGTGATTGAAGGGGCACTTGGTTTTCATCTTCGTTTATTTTTGTTGGGTTATATGTGAAGTTCCACACAAGACTCGACTCTTGTAGCTCTTGACATAGTCTTGAAGGTGCAAAAATTTTATCAGTGGTTACGTATTTATGTCAGTTTTGCAATTGATGGTATGACTATTCTATCCTTTTGGCAATATCGATTTGTGATCCAAGCTTCTAAAATCTCCCCCCCTGTAGATGAGTTTGATATTGTGTAATACAACTACATCAAGCCTTAATCCCAAAAGATAGGGTCTAACAGTCTCGCTGCATGAAGTAAGAATCTATCTCCTGTGGCAGTGAAATATATCCACTTCAGTCACACTTCTGTTTAGTGCTATATGCTCGTGCAAGTCCAAATTCTTCATATCTTTTTTAATTTCTTCCATCCAACTCTTTTTTGTCCTTCCTCGGCTTCTCCTTAAATCCCCATAATCCGAGCTCTTCACCTTTGTTTCCTGTGTTTCTTGTAGTCGACATGCCCAAAACAACGTAGTCAGTCCCTTATTCTATATCTGCAACTCGACCCTTCCTTCCTCTGAATGTATCATTTCAAAACTTAATACAAACCTTCATAGATGCCCACGTTTCCAACCTGTTTAATAACTCTAGTCTTATAGCCACCTTATATTTTAACATTAGGGTACACTGCGATTGCACAATATCATGTTGGTAGACTTATTCATGTAGGTCACATTTTTATCAATATCTCCATTCCTTTGACAAATCGGCCTCTTAAAACACTCATTTAGAAAATAACTCCATACCATCTAATGTGTATTAACTCCATTGCAATGTAGTAGTTTTGAGAAAACCGGCCATAGTTGAGATTATTAATTCAAAGTCACCTGTACCTGTACACTGCATTAATTTTTATAGAAGCAAACTACTTCAGACAATTATCAGCCTCAGATTTAATTGTAGCCGATTTCCATGATTAGTTGTAGCCGACTTCTCAACTTAGTCCTATTTGTCATCTGGGTCTTACAGTCACTGTTGCTTTGGTCTCACAGATGAACCTTGTAATGGAAGTTTTACGGGAATCTGGGCCCTTTAAGGATGATGTACTATGCGACATTGAAGAATGAATATGCGCCTCTTACAGTTTGTTGAGGCAGATATTCAGCTGAGTTCAGCAAACTGCAATGCAGAAAAGCGAACACTGTACAAACGAAGAATACTTGCCTTATTGAACTTATCCTTTAGAAACATGTATAAATCAGTTGTATACTGCCTCCATTGAAGATGTATAGATTTACATGTCTCAAAAATTTGATGATTGTTAATGTAACATAAAAATGACAAATAAGTTTCCGTGTTGATTCACAAGGTTGAACAATTTGCACTGCTTGGGGATGGGGATCTTTTTACCTTCACTAGTCACAAGTGCATGATCAGCAAATACTGAACCAAAAAAACCGTGAGGGTCTAAAAGTGTCCTCTTTATCAACTTAAAAAAAAGTTCATATGTTGATAAATTCGTAATGTACTAGATACTATTTTTCTTTTTGTTGAAATTTTTATATTTTTATAACTTCAAATTTTAAGGAATTTTATAATTGTAGTCAGATGTTCTATAGGGCATTTTAATTTTTGCTGATTTTGTTGCTACTTGCAACCAGAGTTAAAATGTAAATTTTGGTTCCTACAAATGAAGAACTCCTATTTCCACACTCCAAATCCAATACTGCTTTTAGAGGAAGTAAATATTGGCAGGGGCGGATCCAGGGGGGGCCTACTCGGGCCTTGGCCCCCCATGGTTCGAAAAAGAAATCAGTCTATTTTAAAGGCCCATTATAATATACATAAAATAACCCAAAAAACTGAAGCTCCCGAGGTTTAAAAAACATACTTCCTCCGTTTCAAAATAAGTGAAACACTTGTCTCAAAAAGCTCTCACATAAATGAGAGAAGTGTTTCACTTATTTTGGAACGGAGGAAGTATTCTATTACAAAAAACTAAAAATACTAGTTTGCCTAACCGGCTAACCCTAGTCCCTACCCTAGTCGGTAATCTGCACTCTGCTACAATACAATTGACAGGCGTCAGGCGAGACTGCAAGTTGAAGTAGGCGACAGCAAAATTCAGAGATTTCTTGGTTTCTCCAACTTCACCTAGAAGAGTACAAGTACTTTCTTTCTTTCTTTAATCCTATATTTAATTATTTAATTATTAAGTGCCTTTTACTTTTTTCATATTTTATTAATTCTTGCAATTTTCTACCATTCAACTTCAATCTTGTTTTGCTTCTGCTTGAATAAAATAACGAAAATTCTAATGTGATGATAGTTGAAATATGATCACTGAAAATGTGGGGCCTCAATTAATATGAGCCACAAATTTGACATGGCCCACTTTTATTTTCTTTTTCTCAAAAGCATTTCTAATATTTATGAAAATACCTTAAATTAATTTCTGAAAATTATAAAAACCCCAAAAATAAAATTTTCAGAAAATAAAAAAAAGTAAAAGATCAATTTTTTTTTTGGAGATTTTCTCTGTCTGGAAAAGACGAAAATTTCATGGCACACAAGACGTTTGAACCATGGCACAAACGCTTTTAGGGCACGTTTGGGCCATGGTACAAACGCCTTCTTCAGATGTTTGTGCCATGGCACAAACGTCTGCTAAAAACGTTTGGACCATGGTACAAACGTCTGAAGAAAACGTTTATACCAAGGTTCAAACGTCTTTAGCAGATGTTTGTACCCTGGTCCAAACATCTTTTCTGGATGTTTGGTGATTATTTTTCAAAAATTGTCTTTGATTGTATTTCTTGTCTTTTTTCACGGGATTTTGAATTATTATTAATCACAAATTGTTAAAGATTAACAATATTAAGAATATTAATTGATAATAATGACAATAATATCATTAAATTAATAATAATATTAACATGTTTGCTTAACTTTCTAATTGCAATTACAATAAAAAAATCATTATACAAATATGTCTATCGTGATGCTTTTATATGGAATAAAGCATTAGACCATTTTTTTCTCCGAGGAATATAATAGTATTAATGTGTTATAAATGATTTATATCGTTATTGGCCAATTTATAGAAGACTTATTAACATGGATGATCAAATTAACCCCTTTTAGTACGATAAATGATTGACTTTGTATAAATGATACCCATAGATCATTATCTTGTATAAGATAAGATATGCCGAATGATATAAATGTATTTTAAAAATGATTTGTATCGTTATTGGTAAATTTAGAGAATGACTATTAAGACGAATGATCAAAATAACCCTTTTAATACTTTGATCCACTTTTGTATGGATGAAACCGTTAAACCATTATTTTGTGTAAGATAGGATACGAGGAATGATATTAATGTATTTTAGGAACGATTTGTATTGTTATTAGTCAATTTAGAGAAGAACTATTAATATGGAGGATCAAAATAACCCCATTTCGTATGATGATTCACTTTTGTATGGACGAAACCCATACACCATTGTCTTGTAGAGTATAAGATAAGATGCGATGAATGATATTAATGTATTTTAAGAATAATTTAGATTACTAAGTTTTGTATAGCTGAAGCCCTCTTAACACTATTTTGAATAAAATAATGTCAAAAAACTACTAATTTTATTTAGAAATGAATTGTACTTCAATTAATCAATTTTGGGATACGGCTTATAATTTAGGACATGTCCCAAAATCATAACAACTAATAATAATAACAATCAATAATAATTATAATAACAATAATAATAATAATAATAAAAAGAATATTAGTAATAACACTGCAAAACAATTATTTAAAAAAAAAAAGAAAACATATGTTACTCAAACGTGTAGAGATGAAATAACAATTATTATTAGGATACTATTGTAGGACATGACCCAAGCAGCTTTAGAACATGAACAATCTTCTATGACATATTCTTCATGCATATGAAAAGTTAAATGTATATTAAGTATCAAAAAATCTTAAAACTTATCAAATATGAATTAAGCGTATCGATATGTTTATGAAGCATTTATCATCCCTGGTACATTTACAATTGTTGAGAACCATTGAATGTGCTGATACCCCTACCAACATGGTCACTACTCCTGCCACAAAATACTCTTATTCAAATGTGGCCCAGGTTCGAATCCTCTTACAAGCTAGCAAATTATGAATGTTTTTTTAACTATAACTCTACAGTAGTCATATGAATACAAATCAAATTAATTTTTAATTAATCATCAAAAGCGTATTTTAGAAACTTAATTGATTTTTATGGATAAATACCATTTTTTTTATTTTTTTAATTTCCTAATTATAATCATTAACAACTAATAATAATAAAACGCTTTTATGGCACGTTTGACCCATTGTCCAAACGCCTTCTTCAGATGTTTGTGTCAAGGTACAAACGTCCCCTAAAGACGTTTGAACCACGGTACAAACGTCTGGAGCAGACGTTTGGACCATGGTTCAAACGTCTTTAGCAGATGTTTATACCATGGCTCAAACGTCTTTTCTGGATGTTTGGTGTGTTTTTTTTTCAAAAAATGCCTTTGATTGCATTTCTTGTCTTTTTTCACGTGATTTTGAATTATTATTAATCATAAATTTTTAGAGATCAACAATATTAAAATTATTAATTGATAATAATGACAATAATATCATTAAATTAATAATAATATTAACATGTTTGCTTAGCAATTACTTTATAATTGCAATTACAATAAAAAAAATCATTACACAAATATAGCCAAATATTTCTATCGTGATGCTTTTATATGGATTAAACCATTAGACCATTATTTTCTACTATAAGATAAGTTACGAGGAATATAATGGTATTAATATTTTATAAATGATTTATATCATTATTGGCCAATTTAGAGAACTATTGAAATGGATGATCAAATTAACCCCTTTTAGTACGATAAATGATTGACTTTTGTATGCATCAAACCCATAGATCATTATCTTGTATAATATAAGATATGCCAAATGATGTAAATGTATATTAAGAATGATTTGTATCGCTATTGGTCAATTTAGAGAATAACTATTAAGACGGATGATCAAAACAACCCCTTCTAGTACGTTGATTCACTTTTGTATGGATGAAACCGTTAAACCATTATGTTGTGTAAGATAGGATACGAGTAATGATTTTAACATATTTTAGGAACGATTTGTATTGTTATTGGTCAATTTAGAGAAGAACTATTAATATGGAGGATAAATTAATCCCATTTCGTACGATGATTCACTTTTGTATGGATGAAACCCATAGACCATTGTCTTGTATAAGATAAGATGCGATGAATGGTATTAATGTATTTTAAGAATAATTTAGATTACTAAGTTTTGTATAGATGAAGCCCTCTTCAACTATTTTGAATAAAATAATGTCAAAAAAACTACTAATTTTATTTAAAAATGAATTGTGTTTTAATTAATCAATTTTGGGATACGACTTATAATTTAGGACATGTCCCAAAATTATAACAACTAATAATAATAATAATCAATAATAATAATAATAATGTGTCTCCGAGCTTAACTCGATGTCCGCCGATTGGGTATGTGTATTAGTGGTTTTATTCTTTTATAATTTCATATTTTTTATTATGTATAATAGTTGTTATAAAAATTTTTCATTTCAGTGGATGAACCAGATGGTGCAATCCCTACGTCCTACTTTCCATCGCATTGATGAGTTGGACCCACCCGACCTTCGAGATGCGGTTCGGAATTCTATCGATGTTCTTGCCATGACATTAAAAAGGCAAACAAATGTAATCAAAGGCAATTATTCAAGCCATGACGATTTATTATATGACATGTCCTAAAATATTTGGGTCATGTCTTAAACATAACTTTAGAGTTATAGTTAAAAAAGATTTCATAATTTGCTGGCTTGTAAAAGGATTCGAACCTGGGTCACATTTAAATAAGTGTTTTGTGGCAGGAGTAGTGACCATGTTGGCAGGGTTATCAACACATTTAAATAAATGTTTGCAGTGTTATTATTAATATTTTTTTTATTATAATTATTAAGTTGTTATTATTTTAGGACATGTCCTAAATATGTTTGGATCAAGTCCTCAAAGAGGTTTAGGACCTGTCCTAAATTATACACCGTGTCCCAAAATTGACTAATTCAAGCACAATTCATTTCTAAATAAAATTAGTAGTGTTTTTGGACATTATTTTATTCAAAATAGTGGTAAGAGAGTTTCATCCATACAAAACTTAGTAATCTAAATTATTCTTAAAATACATTAATTAACATTCCACGCATCTTATCTTACACAAAATAATGGTTTAACGGTTTCATCCATACAAAAGTGGATCATAGTACTAAAAGGGGTTATTTTGATCATATGTCATAATAGTTATTATCTAAATTGACTAATAACTAATAATAATAACAATCAATAATAACAACAACAACAACAATAATAATAATAATAATAATAATAATAAGAATAATAATAATAATAATAAAAAGAATATTAGTAATAACACTGCAAATAATTTTTTTTAAAAAGAAAACATATGTTACTCAAATGTGCAGAGATGAAATAACAATGATAATTAGGACTTTAGGAGAAACACTGCAAACAATCTTTAGGAGACATTTGTACCATGGCACAAACGTGCCCTAAAAGCGTTTGTTATTGTTATTATTAGTTATTATGTTATAATTATTATATCAGGAAATAAAAAATGACAAAAATGGTATTTATCCATAAAAATCAATAAAGTTCCTAAAATACGCTCTTGATAATTAATTTACAATTAATTTGATTTGTATTCATATGACGATTAAGATAAAAATTGAGGACAAAAATGTTGAAAAAAAAAACATTAGTTTTTACCAAGTTGTCATTGGTAACTTTAGAGTTATGGTTAAAAAAAAGTTCATAATTTGCTGGCTTGTAAGAGGATTCGAACCTAGGCCACATTTAAATAAGAGTGTTTTGTAGCAAGAGTAATGACCATGTTGGCAGGGGTATCAACACATTCAATTGTTCTCAACAATTATAAATGTACCAGGGATGCTAAATGCTTCACAAATATATCGATACGCTTAATTCATATTTGACAAGTTTTAAACATTTTTGATACTAAATAAACATTTAACTTTTCATATGCGTAAAGAATATGTCATAGAAGATTGTTCATGTCCTAAAGCTGCTTGGGTCATGTCCTAAAATAACATCCTAATTATCATTGTTATTTCATCTTTGTACATTTGAGTAACATATGTTTTCTTTTAAAAAAAAATTGTTTGCAGTGTTATTACTAATATTCTTTTTATTATTATTATTATTATTATTATTGATTGTTATTATTATTAGTTGTTAAAATTTTGGGACATGTCCTAAATTATAGGCCGTGTCCCAAAATTGACTAATTGAAGCACAATTCATTTCAAAATAAAAATATTTTTGGACATTATTTTATCCAAAATAGTGGTAAGAGGGTTTCATCCATACAAAACTTAGTAATTTAAATTATTCTTTAAATACATTTATACCATTCCTCAACTTATTTTATACAAGACAATGGTTTATGGGTTTCATCCATACAAAAGTCAATTATCGTACGAAATGGGGTTAATTTGATCCTCCATATTAATAGTTCTTTTCTAAATTGGCCAATACCATTCCTCGTATCCTATCTTACACAAAATAATGGTTTGACGGTTTCATCCATACAAAAGTGGATCAAAGTATTAAAAGGGGTTATTTTGATCATCCGTCTTAATAGTACTTATTCTCTAAATTGACCAATAACAATATGAATTAATCTTAAAATACATTTATATCATTCGACATATCTTATCTTATACAAGATAATGATCTATGGGTTTCATTCATACAAAAGTTAATCATTTATCGTACTAAAAGGGGTTAATTTGATCATCCATCTTAATAGTTCTTCCGTAAACTGGCCAATAGCGATATAAATCGTTTATAAGACATTAATATTATTCCTCGTAACTTATCTTATAGTAGAAAATAATGGTTTCATCCATATAAAAGTATCACGATAGACATATTTGGCTATATTTGTATCATGATTTGTTTATTGTAATTGCAATTAGAAAGTAATTGTTAAGCAAACATGTTAATATTATTATTAATTTAATGATATTATTGTCATTTTTATCAATTAATATTCTTAATATTGTTGATTTCTAACAATTTGTGATAAATAATAATTCAAATCACGTGAAAAAAGACAAGAAATACAATCAAAGGCAATTTTTGAAAAAAAAAAAAAAAAACCAAACATCCAGAAAAGACGTTTGGCCCATGGTACAAACATCTGCTAAAGACGTTTGTACCTTGGTTCAAACGTGTACAATAGATGTTTGTACCATGGCACAAACGTCTCAAGAAGACGTTTGGACTATGGTCCAAACGTGCCTTAAAAGCGTTTGTGCCATGGTCCAAACGTTGCGTCTTTTTTTGACAAAGAAAATCTAAAAAAAAAATTGAATTTTATATTTTTTTATTTTCTGAAAATTTTATTTTTGGGGTTTTTAGAAATTTTCAAAATTATTTTAAGCATTTATCAAATATATATTTGGTTTTAACAAAAGATTTGAAAAAGAAAAAGGAGTGATGAGTTGGCAAAACATGTGGTTGTGAGCCTCTTGACTTTGGTTGACTTCAGTGATCATAATTTTAGTATGATCACTGAAGAATCATCCATAAAATAATGTAGTATCCAAGAATTCTCACAAATCACAATTCACAATAAGTACTAATGGGATGAATGCTGATGGCGTTTGTTTCAATAATTTTCAATGAATCATGATGGCGACGGCGTTGTTTTTTTATTTTTTTACTCTTTGGTTGTATGACTTGTATCATGTTATTGTTAGATTGCGGATTAACTTAGGCCCTGTTCTTTTGAACTTATTTTGGCTGAACTGAACTGAACTTATTTTATTTTTGCTGAACTGAACTTATTTTTGCTGAACTGAACTTATTTTAGCTAAATAATAATAATAATAAATAATAAATAAGAAATAATAAAGAATAATAAATAATAAATAATAAATAATAAATAATAAATAATAATAATAATAAATAATAAATAATAAATAATAATAATAAATAATAAATAAATAATAATAATAAAAATTATAATAATAATAAATAAATAATAATAATAAATAAATAATAATAATAAATAATAAATAATAAAATAATAAATAATAAATAATAAATAATAAAATAATAAATAATAAATAATAAATAATAAATAATAAATAATAAATAATTAATAATAAATAATAAATAATAAATAATAAATAATAAGTAATAAATAATAAATAATAAATAATAAATAATAAATAATAAATAATAAATAATAAAAAATAAATAATAAGAATAAATAATAAATAATAAATAATAAATAATAAGTAATAAATAATAATAATAAATAAATAGTAATAATAAATAATAAATAATAATAATAAATAATAATAATAAATAAATAAATAATAAATAATAAATAATAAATAATATATAATAAATAACAAATTATAAATAATAAATATTAAATAATAAATAATAAATAATAAATAATAAATAATAAATAATAAATAATAAATACTAAATAATAAATAATAAATAATAAATAATAAATAATAAATAATAAATGATAAATAATAAATAATAAATGATAAATAATAATAATAAATAATAATAATAATAATAAGTAATAAATAATAAATAATAAGTAATAAATAATAATAAATAAATAATAATAAATAAATAATAATAATAAATAATAAATAATAAATAATAAGTAATTAATAATAATAATAAATAAATAGTAATAATAAATAATAAATAATAATTAATAAATAAATAATAAATAATAAATAATAATAATAATAATAATAAATAATATTAATAAATAAATAATATTAATAAATAATAAATAATAAATAAATAAATAATAATAATAATAATAATAAATAAATAATAATAATAAATAATAAATAATAAATAATAAATAAATAATAAATAATAATAATAATAAATAATATTAATAAATAAATAATATTAATAAATAATAAATAATAAATAAATAAATAATAATAATAATAAATAAATAATATTAATAAATAATAAATAAATAAATAATAATAATAATAAAAAATAATAATAATAAATAAATGATAATAATAAATAATAATAAAAAATAATAATTACAACATTAGATAAGACTAAACTTATTTTTGCTGAACTGAACTTATTTTTGCTGAACTGAACTTATTTTTGCTTTACTGAACTTATTTTTACTTATTTTTACTGAACTGAACTTATTTTTACTTATTTTTGCTGAACTGAACTTATTTTTACTTATTTTTACTGAAAATAAGTCCAAAAGAACAGAGCCTTAATAGTTGATTTTATATCTCAGAAATAAAGTAAATTACTTAACTATGATAATTGCTAATTGCTAGACGAAGTATATTATAACTTTTTTCTTAGCAGTTAGCATATAATTTTTATTTTAATTCAAAATGTCTTAATCTGATATATTATTAATAGAGTTCAGTATATTTTTTTCTAGGTTTAAAATATGAAGAGAAAAACCATTGATTTGTACTTCCAAAAACAAAAACCTACTCCAGAAATAAATGTTGATAATGTGAACTTTGATGATCCTAGTGAAACGACGAACAATGTGATTCCAGATAATCCAACTCAGATACCGAATCAACAACCTAATAGTAGTGACACTTCTTTTGTGCGTGATCCAACATTGCGTAAGCCAATTAGTAGTTATCCCTCGGGGATAAAAAAATAAATTGTGGGCAAGTTCATTGAGTTTGGACCTTACCAAATTCGTTTATCTGAGTATCCCTTATCAGGTCCAGAAAGCCATCCACGTCGATTTGTATCTAATTGGTTTAAGACTTTTACATGGCTAGAGTATTCACCAACAACTGATGCTCCCTATTGTTTCCTGTAGACACATACTCGTGTCTCCCCATTTAGTACCCTATGATGATTAATACCCTGCTCCAATTGGTCCGGATCGAGGAAAGAATAAAGAACGAGTCTAAAATAAAATGTTTTAAGCCCAAATCCATTTTTCTAACTCGTTTTATTAACGCATTTCCGAAAACCTTTTTTATAACTAGTTTTACTAAGCCCATTTCCTAAAATATTTTAAATAACCTTTTTAAATGCCCATTTTTGAAAACCTTTGAAAAATAGTTTTGTGAAAACCCAATTTAATTAATAAAATTAATTAATTTTATTGCTTAGTTTTATTAATAAAAATATCTTTTACAAAAATAATCTTTTCCCAAACTGTTTTTAAATATCTTTTATCTAACTCTTTTCTGAAATATTTTTTACTAAAAATCTTTTAGAAACCTTCTATCTTTCAAAAAACCTATTGCAACCCAGATACCTAAACCTATATAACTCATCTCCTCACCATATAACAACTAATTTTACACGGCATAACTATGAAAACACTCGGCCAAACTTAAACTCCTCTAACAGCACACCTCACGAAATTCTCTCGCCATAATCATCATCTCATCATCATTCAACGGCTCACAAAACAAATTCTCTCACCTGATCATCACCCTCACCACTCTTGCTTTCACCTTCATACTGCCAATTATCCCCCACTAATTCTCTTACTGCCACGCTCAAACTCTTAATCATCATCATCACCTAGCATCATTCATCATCAATCACCATAAACCCCACGCACAGCATACATCCCTTATCACAAAATTCTCCTAATTAATCTTATAACCTGCGCCTAGCCCCTCTAATTCTTGCACCTGCCATATAAATCATACGTACACTCCTACAAAAAATGACGCACCTTATTACATATTCTTTTTAAGACTCATCCAATTCAATCTTCCGAGATCCGTACAAATCAACGACCCCGTACGGTGGTATAATTTCTGAGGGTCAACTAAATTAACCACTATTTTATTTTTTTATTTACTTTATTTATCTTTATTATTTTATTAAAGTTACTAACTTTCTATTCATGATGTAGATTGTTAACTCGTCCCTGCGACTGTAAGTATTGTACATATTATACTAACTCCCTGCATTACTTTATTTTCACATTTTTATTTATTTTTTATGAACATATTATTTTTCGTGCCTGATTGCAATATTTATCACCTTATATTTATTGTTAATCAAGACCTAAATAAATGTTCTAACTAATTCAGATAACATGGACAACCTGCTAGGAACCCATTAATATTGATTGTCTAATAACATACCACTAAAAATTAGTCTTTTATGTGTTTCCTGAACCAATTTAGATTAATCATTTTAGGGTGCTTTAAAATATTGTTTGATTGTTCTATTGCATAAAATCTGTTGTGAATCGTTATTTAGTAGAGGCCAGGAATGGGCAATATAGTTCCTGACTATATTGTACCCTCAACCCCGAACTCACTTTTTGGTTCCTGACCATCTATGGAGTCATGACGGGGAAATCTACATTGGATAAGTCCCTAAGATGTCCCTTCCGTTTTAATCGAATTAGGTTTATGATTCTTCCTCTAAAGAATTGTTGGCGACTTCAAAAACATATTTTTAATAAAATCTTAACAATGGGGTAGTCAAATAAACGTGCTCACATCGCGTGTAGGCATTAAAGGAATTTAAAAATCCACGCCTACAATTTGGCGACTCCACTGGGGAGGATTTAAAAAAAATTAATTTTTTTTAAATGAGTGGGTGAAACTTGAAAAATACGATTCATTCTCTTTTTACGCCTTTGAATAATATACTGTTTTGCATATGCATGACTATTGTTCCGCCACCATAAGGACAATCTACCTTGCCTCATTAGCACATGTTCTATGTGTGAGGTCACCACCTGGGGGGTTTGCGCTTTGTCCTTCCAAAAAGCTTCCCGAGCGATAGTGTTGGATCTTAGTCATAAGCAAACCTACCCAACCATGGCATTGTTCTCTTGTTCCTGACTTGAGACTGGAGTGCGTCTTACACGTGGCCACCTCTTTAAGCAGGGGTACGAAGCGTGGGATCAATCTCTTAGTCATGAACCCTTTTAAGCCTTAACCTAAACCTGACCATAGTTGACGTAGAACTTGACTTTTAAGTTGGAACTTTGCATATTATTATCCTACTTGTGCATCTTTATGTGTGAGTGATTTTAATTGCCAAGTATTTACCCGTTTCGAGTACAATGTTGTTAAACGAATTTAAGCGTTAAAAAATATGAAATCGAGGCCTGTTGATAGCTGCGATCCGCGCACTTAAATTGCGTTCAGCGCCGTAATTCTGCGTCGCACGCAGGTATGTTGCGTGATGCGCTACACCTTGTGCCGCGCGCAGTAAGCTCTGCGTTTCGCGCATATCTCCATCGTCGCTCGCTTCACAATTTTCTGGTGCAGTCTTGCGCTCAGGGCAACTTCCTTTTTGTCTTGTGTTTGATATTCGCTTGCGTACTTGATTTCGGCACCATGAGTCTGTTGTGTTACCATTTTTCTAGGGTCTCCATTATTTCTCCTAATTCCCACCTTCTTCCATCTATACCTTTTTGTTTTCTTTTCTTTTAAAAAAAAAAAATCCATCTAAAAAGAAAATATCCATCTTTTCCTATCCCCTATCTAATTCAAAAATTCTATCCCCATCTTTTACCAAACTATATCTCCCATCTTTTAAAAAAAAATAAAAAAATAATCTCCCATCTTTTTTGAAAATTCATCCTCATCTTTTCTTCAAAAATTATTCTCCTATCTTTTTCAAAATTCCATCCCATCTTCAATCTCCTATCTACTTCAAAAAATTCAATCTCCACCCTTTTTTTTTAAAAAAATCCATCTTTTTCATGTCTTTTTCGAAAATTCATCTTTTCTTTTTCTATTCCTTTTAGTGTCCATCTTGTTGTAAAAGTCTCATCCGCCTAGGAATTCTAACTGCACTAGAAGTCCGTCTAACCCAATGTCTAGATTCATCTGATTTCATTCCATTTAGAGTTCTTCACCTCATTCAACTCTATCCACGTTAGGAGTCTTCATCCGCTTGAGTCCCATTCATCTTAGGAGTCTAAACCCATTAGAATTCTGTCCATCTTAGGAGTCTAAATCCATTAGAATTCTGTCCATCTTAAGAGTCTAAATCCATTAGAATTCCGTCCGTTTTAGGAGTCTAGGTCCACTAGAGTTTCATTCACTTTAGAAGTTTAGGTCCACTAGAGTTTCATGCACATTAGGAGTCTAGCATCCTTGAAAGTCTGACGTCATTAGAAGTCTATCAAGTCTAGGATTCTGCAATCATTAGAATTTCATGTCAATTATGACTGCATTCATACTAGAATTCATTTGCATTGCATAGTCCATCATTCATACACTTCATGCATAACTAGAGTTATTAGGCATTTAGGAGTCTCATTGCATCCAATACTCTCCATTTCATCTCATGCATTCCACATTTAGTAGTCCCGAACTACAAGCGATCTGATTCCCTCTTTTGGGATATGTAGGCAGCCTTTACAGGTTCGAAGGCATAGATTGAGTCATGCATACATACATTAGGTATAGGTGCATTCAAAAGAATCATGCATACATGCATTAGGTCTAGGTGGATCCACAAAAAAAAAACGAAAAAAAATGTATCATTCATTTAGGAATGTTATTTTGTTCCTAGAAGCTCAACTTTTTAAAACAAATACATTCTCCCATTTCATTCCTTTCTCTCCATCATCACTCCATTTCTAATCTCCCGTTGGATGGTCCATTACAGGAAATATACAACATGTCAAGAACACTTCAAGAACAGGTTGATGAATTGAAAGGTATACTAGTAAATCTTGTAGCACGGGTTGGCAGAATAGAGGCAAACTACACTGTTCTTCAAGATAATGGTAGTGCAAATTACAAAGCACTAGATAGCTTCGATACAATGGTAGCTGACCCACGAAGGATCAGTGAGCTTAACAACATCATACCACATAGCTCAATTCTAAGGCCATCGGTCAAGTCCGACTTCATTGTTACTCCGATTGGAATACCTTCTAAGCACCTTCGTGACACTGTCTCACATGGACCTATACTTAATGCCACCAGGTCTCGAAGAAAACACAAGAGAGAATATACCTCACTGAGTATAAGTTATGGAACAGCTTTTGACCGCTTTCGTGCAAAAGGCGCACTTTCCCCTCTTGGGCCTACTTCAGATCCAGACGAAGATAAAAGGGGGCTAAATTGGGACAAAGATGCTTATTGCAAATACCATAGAGGCCATGGACATAAGACTGATAATTGCTACCCATTACGAGGCCTTATTCAGGTAATGATCGATGATGGGAAACTTCCAATTTCTCCTATTCCAAAAAGGCCTCAGATTTAAGATCACTTGTCACGTGACACAGGAGTCTCGACTTAGGATTTCATTTTCTGTTTCATCTCTTTTTTTTTCCAGTCGATATAGGATTTTCCTTTTTATTGCATGTACTCATGATTTTCAATTAATAAATGAGTGTTTCTCTCTAACCTTGCACTAATGAGCATTAATGGAAATCACGATTGTCGCCTTAAAAGAAATGAATTTCTAATTCTCTCATGACTATTCTAATAAAGGCAATGGACAATGGGTATAAAAGAGGCATTCCTCCCTTCACTACAACTATTCATCCATTTCAACCTAAATACATAACATCCCTCCCCCTTTAATCTACCTCATGGAAAGTACATTGACAACAAATTCAATATAAAGGGCAAGTAAAGAAAAAGAGCAACATCAGAAAAATTTAAAAAAATGATGAATGAAAAAACGAAGCAAAAAATGATGAACAAAAAAAAAAAGAAAATAAGTGCAAAAATATCGAATAAAAAAAAAAAGAGAGAAAGATAAGCCCATCAATAGCTTTGTCAACTGTACTTTCTTTTACCTTCAACCTTCGATCATAAACCTCCAACTTCATCATCAAAGGCCTTGACCTCCATAACCAAAAACCATTACAAGCCAAATCATACCTCTATAATAAACCTTCGCTCAAGCAACCATGCACATCGCATTCCCATAAGCCGTAAAAGACAAACCCAAGCCCGCTGAGTCGAAAACCCGTAAGGGCGACTTAGGCAAAAGTCAGGGCATCTTCTCATTCACGAGCCTGAACTACGAATGGTCTGATTCTGCTAAAGATACGTAGGAAACCTCACCTTGAGGTCCGACCGCTTTAAACCAAACCAAACCAAACCTACATCATTATCCACCCTTGCCAAAGACCTTTTCCAAATCAATGATTAATTCAATGCTTAATTCATTGCAAATGGCTCCAAAGCAAAATGCTCGGCCACCATTAAAGTGTTAAGAGCTACGACTGGCCTAGATTCCATCATGGATACGTAGGCAACCTCTTTCGAGGCCAGGCCATTTTAATTCAAAACATACTTTTAAGGCTCGCATAGGCCCATGAGAAAAGCGCGATCACTCAAATCATGAATCTTTTTTAAATGCTCATCCCTACCCTTGGATTATAGACTGGGATTCAAACCTGCATCATTGACCTACCTCATTGTGTGAGTCGATTCATTATGACACTGCCTTTTCTTATTCTAATCACTTCCTTTTTCTAAGCCGCATTATCGCTTCTAAGCCAGCCTTAGCATAACCTTTCAACACTCAGCGCTATGACCACGTTTCATCTTTGAGTGTTCCTTTCTTGTCTTTTTCACCTTAGGAACCCTATATGGAATTTTTGGTTGAAACTTCCACTAAGTGTGACGAGATATCTTCAAAATCAAGCAATCAAGCTGGGTACTTCATCAACTTCATCTTACTGGGGACTTCATCACTGGTCCACCCAGAAAATTATAGGCTCCAAGTCCAGACCTAATGAGATAAAGACTTCATTACGAGTCCATACATGACATCTTGGGTTTTAAAACCCACACGGATACAACATCGCATCTATTTATGGGCTTGCTTAGGCCCTTGACATACAAGCCTCGAAGCACATACAACCCAAACACTACAAAAGCTCGTTTTATAACGTATCCCAAATCAAACTTGTAATCCATTGACTGCCTTGATAAGGACTTCATTATGAGTCGATACAAAAGATTGTGGGATCCAGACCCATACGAGATCCTAACTATTTTATGGGCTCACATAGACCCGTAACAATTACAACACATTTCGAATCTAACATAACTTACATGGATCATCCTTGGAGGCTTCCCATTTCTCCTCTTTCAAAAATAGTTTTCTAAACGAAAATTTGAGCTTCTAATGGAACGATCAAATCATATCATCTGCATTAGTGTGATACCTCTGCATTAGTGTTATATCTCTACATTTGCATTACATATCTGCATCGTCCAAACATTGTGTCAAAGCATTGCATCCTTCGTCCTTAGCAATAGGATTCTAGCGTCAATCATCGAGTAACACATACACACACACGTATGCACACACGATAGCACCTTTAAGTCTAGAGTACTAGAGGTCACTCTTTATAGGTCAAGTCTTTTCCTATCCATACACTAGCACCCACATCACAGGAAACATGCATTGTTTGTCTGTATATCTATGTATTCTTTGTATTTATAGGTACCCAACATTGAACAACTCTATACGAGTTATATTATGCCAAGGTCTGCGGACCATTACAATTTAACAACAAAAGCCGAGTGCTATATACATGGTGCGTCCAGCACACCGACAACGCTGTGCCACACATAGCAGACTGTGCCCAGTGCAACATCCCATGCCAAGCGCAGGCCTGTGCGTCTGGCGCACAGGCCTTTACAGCGCGCTTGGGGGCTTCTTAGCCAAGTGGAGCCCACATGCTCAACTCCTTATCAATTCAAATGTTCATTACGACATCGCACTGCGTCCAGCGCAGCATACCACGCTAAGCGCAGGCCTATGCGTCTGGCGCACAGTCCCATACAACACGCTTGGGGGCTTCTTAGCCAGGTGGAGCCCACACACTTAATTCCAAATGATTTCAAATGTTCGTTACGACATTACGCACGATAACTCAACGAACTTTCAAAAGTTTGCAAAAAAAAAATACGATCTCGACATTCTACAAATTCTCAATGCATATCATTCAAGAAACAATGAATACTCAGAAAAATCAATGACGACATCAACAACGGGACACAAACCGTTGGGTCTGCAGACCACTTTCAATCAACTACATCATTTGTCTGGGAGCGGGACAAACAACATACTGCTTAGCCCCGTAGAGTGGGATGCAAATACTCTACACCATTTGTCTGGGAGCGGGACAAACGACATACTGCTCAGCCCCGTAGAGTGGGATACAAATACTCTACATCATTTGTCTGGGAGCGGGACAAACGACATACTGCTCAGCCACGTAGAGTGGGATACAAATACTCGCATCATTTGTCTGGGAGCGGGACAAACGACATACTGCTCAGCCCCGTAGAGTGGGATACAAATACTCTGCATAATTTGTCTGGGAGCGGGAAAAACGAAATACTGCTCAGCCCCGTGAAGTGGGATACAAATACTCTACACCATTTGTCTTGGAGCGGGACAACAAACTGCTCAGCCCTGTGGAGTGGGATACAAATACTCTACACTACTGGTCTGGGAGCGGGACAACCAACAGCTCAGCCCCGTGAAGCGGGATACAAATGCTCTACAACATCTAGGGCTGTTCATAATGATCCGATCCGGTCGATCCGATCCGCGATCCGGTCGATCCGATCCCAAAAATCGGATATCCGATCCGATTTTTTGAGTTTCGGATATTTCGGATAGGATATCCGAAAAATATCGGATCGGATACGGATCACGATATTTATATTTTCGGATATCCGAAATATCCGTTTTTTTTATAAATATAAGTTTTTATTTTTAAAAAAATCCTAAACAATAAAGCTTTCTGTTTAAACTTCAATGCTCAAGACTCAAGTGTTCATTCTAAACCCTGAGTAGAAACGCCGCTTTTCATCTCTCTCCACACCTGTGAAGCTGCCAGATGCCAACAGCCCACCACATGCAAGTCGCCACCACCAACCGGCGACAACTATGCGACGGCGCTAGACCACTTCTTTTCTTCTCCGCGGCGCGAATGATTTCTTCTTTGTTTTGAATGCTCAGTGAAGAAAAAAGACGAGTAAACAAAATTCCCATTTGAAATTTAAGGTTCAGTGCATCAAATGGGAATAGATCAAGATGATGTAAGATCTAAAGAAGTTGTAGAATTTAGTTTTGGTATGTTATCTTCTTCTGACTGCAAAAAAAAAACCATAAGTATAAAGGAAAAAAAAATATTAGAGAAGATAAAAAGTTGAAGGCAAAAGTCAGCCTTTGCTAGTTTGATTTCAACTTTTTCGTTTTTTTATTTATGCAACTTACTTCTTCTTAGTTTTGTTGTTTCGTTTTTTTTATTTCTTCTTCTTTGTTTTAATGCTCAGCGACTGAAATCTGATTTTAATTGTTCTGTCTTTTAACATATTGCATCCTACTATGACTATTGAGTGATGCATATTGCATCCTACTACCTACTGTCAAGTAATGTCAAGTCTGCCATATGCATTGAGTATAACAATTTGTGAGTTGTTGTAGCTGTTGGGCCAACAATATAAGGCCCAAATATGTAAGAAAAAACTGCTATGAAAAATCTTAAAACGAGTAAATTCAAGTGATAAAAATTTCGGATATCCGGTTATCCAATCCGAAAAATTCGGATATCCGAAAATCGGATATCCGATTTTTTTCGGATCGGATTCGGATCGCAGTTTTGCCGATCCGAAATTTCGCATATCCGAAAATTTCGGATCGGATCGGATATCCGAAATGAACAGCCCTAACAACATCTATTTCATTTCCACTTATCATTTTATTTTTGCAAATTTACAATTACTTTGTAAATATGTTTCACACATGCCTGTTCCTGAAGCTTTTGCTTATTTTGCAGGTACCGGCGCAAAAGAGTGATTTTGGATTGCAGAGCATCTAGAATCATTCTCCGTCCCGACACGTATACTTTGACTTTCGGTTTTACAAACCTCAGTCAAAGTGGGGGCTTCTGTAGACACATAATCGTGTCTCCCCATTTAGTACCCTATGATGATCAATACCCTGCTCCAATTGGTCCGGATCGAGGAAAAAATAAAGAACGAGTCTAAAATAAAATGTTTTAAGCCCAAATCCATTTTTCTAACTCGTTTTATTAACTCATTTCCGAAAACCTTTTTTATAACTAGTTTTACTAAGCCCATTTCCTAAAATATTTTAAATAACATTTTTAAAAGCCCATTTTCGAAAACCTTTGAAAAATAGTTTTGTGAAAGCCCACTTTTAAAAACCATTTTCTAAGCCCAATTTAATTAATAGAATTAATTAATTTTATTGATTAGTTTTATTAATAAAAATATCTTTTACAAAAATAATCTTTTCCCAAACTGTTTTTAAATATCTTTTATCTAACTCTTTTCTTAAATCTTTTTTAATAAAAATCATTGGAAAAATGGATCAGAATACCCCCAACTTTGACCCGTCCGCTTTTAATACCCCCAATTATGGGTTATTCCTATATAATCCCAACTATTGGGTAAGTCCGCCACAAATGCGCAGGAAACCTGTTTAACCGGTAAATAGGCTACGTGTCATGCTTTCATTGGCTTATTAATTTATTTTTTCATTTTTTTTAATCCCACCCTTCCCTCACCCCCACCCTCCCCCACTGCCACCTTCCCTCACCCCCACTACCACCCTTCCCACACCCCGCCCCATCCCCTACCCCCAAGAGCCCCCCAACCACCCCAAAGATCCCCCCCCCCCACCACCCCGTCGAATTCCCCCCCTCCCCTAACCCCCTTCGAAACCCCCTCCCCTAACCCCCTTCCAAAGGCTTCGATTTTACTTCCGATGGTATACTCTGCTCTTACGAAGACTTCGATTTTTCTTGAATATTTAACATTTTTGGACTGTTTTTGGGTTTTTTTTTGTTGAGTTCATGATTCTTTTTTTTTGGGATTTTTGATTTGTGAGCTATGGTTTTTATCGGATGCTCTTAGATTAGGGATTTAATGAAGTGGTTTGACTTTTTTTTGTGTTGTATGTGAAAATCTCTTATCTTCGGGTTTGGTGTTGTGGTTGATTCCGGTGGTTTGGTCACCGTATGCATTTTTTTTAGTGAACTCGTGTTGTGAATGTAATTGTAGCACTTTGGAAGTAGTTTTGTGGTGATTATTTATCGGGATTGTGGTCGACGGTGGTTAGGGGAGGGGGGGATTCGACGGGTGGTGGGGGGGGAGGGTGAGGCCGTGAGGGTGGGGCCGGGGGCTGCGAGAGTGGGGCCTGGGCATGGGGGGGTTCGAAGGTTGGGGTGGCTGGGCCGGGTGGGAGGGGGGCCGGGAGGGATTGAAAAGGGGACCAGGGCGGTGGTTGTGGGGGTTGGCTCTTTGGAGACCGCATGGGTGGGGGTGGGGGGGGGATGCTTGGTGCTTGGGCAGGGGTGCGGGGATTCGGTGGGTGGTCGGGGGGGGATGAGGTGGGGGCCGGGTGGGAGTTCGTGGTAGTGGTGGGCTGGTGGCTAGGTGGTGGTTGTAATGGAGGGAGAAGAAGTAGAGGATTGGAAAAAAAATATTACCTTGCTAACAGGTTATAAGTCATCTGGGTGCATTTGTGGCGGACTTACCCAATAGTTGGGATTATACAGGAATAACCCATAGTTGGAGGTATTAAAAGCGGACGGGCCAAAGTTGGGGGTATTCTGATCCATTTTTCCAAAATCTTTTAAAAACATTCTATCTTTCAAAAAACCTATTGCAACCCAGATACCTAAACCTATATAACTCATCTCCTCACCATATAACAACTAATTTTACACGGCATAATTATGAAAACACTCGGCCAAACTTAAACTCCTCTAACAGCACACCTCACGAAATTCTCTCGCCATAATCATCATCTCATCATCATTCAACGGCTCACAAAACAAATTCTCTCACCTGATCATCACCCTCACCACTCTTGCTTTCACCTTCATACTGCCAATTATCCCCCACTAATTCTCTTACTGCCACGCTCAAACTCTTAATCATCATCATCACCTAGCATCATTCATCATCAATCACCATAAACCCCACGCACAGCATACATCCCTTATCACAAAATTCTCCTAATTAATCTTATAACCTGCGCCTAGCCCCTCTAATTCTTGCACCTGCCATATAAATCATACTTACACTCCTACAAAAAATCACGCACCTTATTACATATTACAAAACAAAACACAAATCTTTTTAAGACTCATCCAATTCAATTTTCCGAGATCCGTACAAATCAACGACCCCGGACGGTGGTATAATTTCTGAGGGTCAACTAAATTAACCACCTTTATTTTATTTTTTTATTTACTTTATTTATCTTTATTATTTTATTAAAGTTACTAACTTTCTATTCATGATGTAGATTGTTAACTCGTCCCTGCGACGGTAAGTATTGTACATATTATACTAACTCCCTGCATTACTTTATTTTCATATTTTTATTTATTTTTTATGAACATATTATTTTTCATACTTGATTGCAATATTTATCACCTTGTATTTATTGTTAATCAAGACCTAAATAAATGTTCTAACTAATTCAGATAACATGGACAACCTGCTAGGAACCCATTATTATTGATTGTCTAATAACATACCACTAAAAATTAGTCTTTTATGTGTTTTCTGAACCAATCTAGATTAATTATTTTAGGGTGCTTTAAAATATTGTTTGATTGTTCTATTGCATAAAATCTGTTGGGAATCGTTATTTAGTAGAGGCCAGGAATGGGCAATATAGTTCCTGACTATATTGTACCCTCACCCCCGAACTCACTTTTTGGTTCCTGATCATCTATGGAGTCATGACGGGGAAATCTACATTGGATAAGTCCCTAAGATGTCCCTTCCGTTTCAATCCAATTAGGTTTATGATTCTTCCTCTAAAGAATTGTTGGCGACTTCAAAAACATATTTTTAATAAAACCTTAACAATGGGGTAGTCAAATAAACGCGCTCACACCGCGTGTAGGCATTAAAAGAATTTAAAAATCCACGCCTACATTTCCCATGCTTTCTTTTCGATAAGAAACCATTGGGGAAAGCTGGTTCAGATACTTTTACAGTACAAGGATTTAGAAATTGGAAGAGAGTTGGTGGAAAAGATTGTGCATTTGTATCCCATATGGGAAGAGACATTAATTCAGCTCATGGATATTCTGTTCAATGTTGGGAGAATATTCAAAATACTAAAGGTCATATAGACACTGCATTTGAAAATCTCACTCCAAAACAGATTGCAGATAATCGTTTAAGACTATCAGCTTCAATAAATGTTGTAAAATGGCTCACATTTCAAAAGTGTGCGTTTAGGGGACATGATGAGAATGCCGAGTCCGAAAATCAAGGAAACTTTCTAGAGATGTTAAAACTCATTGCTTCCTATAACAAGGATGTACGAGACGTGGTGCTAGCAAATGCACCACAAAATGCCAAATATATTGCTCCGTCAATTCAAAAGCAAATTTTGCATGTCTTTGCTAAGAAAGTGCAGAATGAAATCCGAAAGGAGATTGGTGATTCAAAATTTTGCATAATCATAGATGAATCACGAGACGTATCTAAGAGGGAGCAAATGTCTATTGTTATAAGATTTGTTAATAAAGATGGTATTGTACAAGAGCGATTTTTGGACTTGGTGCATGTCAAAGATACAACTTTTAGAACTCTCAAAGATGAAATAACACAGTTTTTAAAACTTACATGTTAATGTTTGATTTAACTCAACAAAATCATCAAAAGACAAGTTTTGGGTTTTGAAGCTAAGATATAGGAGTAAACAAGGAGTTGTTAACTTGTCAACCAAGAATTCTAATTAGTAAAGTATTTACTTACATCAACTACTATAAATTGAAGGCAGGGCCAAAGTCTGTTTGATTGTAGTGGGAGGGGATCTTGGTTATTTCATTATTCAATAGGAGACTTTCATTTTGAATAAAGGGTAGTAGTTAACTAATTAAAATTTGTTTAATTACTGCTTTCTTGATAAACATTGATTGAATCTTGCTTTATTATTTATTGTAGTAATCATGTCTAGTAACAACAACATCAACACCAACAATTCTACTTGCAATTTGCACTCCTTCCTTTCGAAGGACAAATTGAATGCTGAACATTTCATTGCAAGTGAAAGGGATATGAGAATCGTTCTCAGAACTGAAAAGTTAAACAACTTTCACATGCAAGGAGATGAAGCAACGATGCAAGAGATGCATGAAATGCTAACTCAGACCGAGCGAAACATCCCTAACAAGCCAGGAAAAGAACATAAGGATGTTCTTATGGTTAGTAAAGGGTAATCGCTCAATTGGATTGGGATTGCTATTAAAAAGGACGAAAGCAACCAAGTTGCCAAGTCTAAAACTTCTGAAAAGCAAAAGACTACACCAAAACCAAAAGTTGTTGATGAGCACTATTGTTACAGATTTTAACAAGGTTGGTCATTGGAAGAGTAGTTGCCCCAAGTATCTCAAGGATCAAAAGAAAGGAGTTTCTAGTTCAGATATGTATGTTATAGAAGTTAACTTAGCAACTTCTACTTCTTGGGTATTTGATACCGCTTGTGGTTCGTACATTATTAGTAATATGCAAGGCCTCAAAAGAAGTAGAACATTAGGAAAGGGAGAAGTAGATCTTCGCGTTGGCAATGGAGCACGAGTTGCTACATTGGCAGTGGGAGTATATAGTCTACTTTTAACTTCAGGATTAGTTTTAGTACTTAATAATTGTAATTATGTTCCTGCTATCACAAAGAACATTATTTCGGTTCCTGTTTTGGATTCGGAAGGTTTTTCATTTACCATAAAGAACAATTATTGTTCTGCGTATTTGAATGATATGTTCTATGTCTTCGCTAAGTTATCAAATGGTGTATATGTGCTAGACTTAGAAACCCACATCTATAACATAGACAACAAGAAACATGAAGCAAATGATTCAAACCCTACATACCTATGGCATTGTCGATTAGGCCACGTAAGCTCAAAGTGCATTGAGAAACTTATTAAAGATGGAATTCTCAAATCATTTGATTTCGTATCATTTAATACTTGTGAGTTTTGCTTGATGGGGAAAATGAAAAAGTCTCCTTTCACATGTTCAAGTGAAAGGGCCAATGATCTTTTAGCTCTCATACATACTATTGTATGTGGACCTATGAGTACTTTGCCTAGGGGAGGGTACAATTACTTCATTACTTCTACCGATGATGTAAGCAGATTTGGATTTATTTATCTCATACGGCATAAGTCGGAATCCTTTAAAAAATTTAAGGAATTCCATAATGAAGTACAAAACCAACTTAGGAAGAAAATTAAGGCATTGTGATTCGATCGTGGTGGTGAATATTTATCTCAAGAATTTGGTGATCATTTGAAATATTGTGGAATCCTTTCACAATGGACTCCACCAGGAACACCACAGTTAAATGGCGTTTCTGATCTTCCTATTTCAATCTGGGGATTTGTGCTTGAAACAGTGGCATTCACACTTAACAAAGCACCATCCAAAGTAGTGGAAAAGACACCATATGAAATGTGGACTGGAAACGTTTCAAAATTGTCTTTTCTAAGGATATGGGGTTGTGAAGCTTATGTAAAACGTTTACTCTCTGATAAGCTTTCACCCAAATCCGATAAATGTCACTTTGTGGGTTACCCAAAAGAGACTAAGGGATACTACTTCTACAACCAAAGCGAAAACAAAGTGTTTGTTACTCGTAATGGTGTCGTTTTGGAAAAGGAGTTTATTTCCAGAAAAACAAGTGGGAGAAATGTATATCTCGAACAAATTTGAGATGAGCAACAAATGGATGAGGTTAACACCTCTTCAGAGGCGGCCCGACATGAAAATTCTCAGGAGGCGGTGCACTCAATTCACGTACCTTCTACCGTCCCACTTGGAGATACTCCATGCGAAGTCACTCAACCTAGTGAGGTAGAAACTTCTTCTGTTGTTCCCAACGTAGGTCTAGTAGGACCATCATTCCGTCAAAGAGATATATTGATTTATTTTTGAATGAAAGTTCTAAAATAACGATATTAGAGTCAGAAGAACCTACTAGCTACAAAGAAGCTTTGGATAGTCAAGACTCCGAAAGATGGCTTGAGGCCATGAAATCTGAAATGGATTCCATGTCTGAAAATCAAGTATGGGACTTGGTTGATTTGCCTGATGGACAAAAACCCATTGGATGCAAATGGATTTTCATGTTGAAAACAGACAAGGATGGACACATTAGTGTTTTCAAAGCAAGGTTCGTGGCGAATGGTTCAAACAAATTCATGGTATTGACTATGATGAAACCTTCTCACCAGTAGCCATGTTGAAGTCCATTAGGATATAATCCTTGCGATTACTGCCTTTCATGACTATGAAATATGACTGATGGATGTCAAAATCGCTTTCTTGAATGGATTCTTGAAAGAGGATGTGTACATGACACAACCTCAAGGTTTTGAAGATCCAGAAAATCCAGGGAGGGTATGCAAGCTTAAGAAGTCAATTTATGGACTAAAGCAAGCATCAAGGAGTTGGAACCTCAGATTTGTTGAGGCAGTCAAGAAATTTGGTTTTATCAGAAATGAAGAGGAATCTTATGTATCGAAGAAGCTAAGTGGGAGTAGTATTAATTTTCTGGTCTTGTATGTGGATGACATACTTCTCATAGGAAATGATAAAACCATGCTTGAGTCAGTCAAGGAATGGCTTAAAAAATGTTTCTCTATGAAAGACCTAGGAGAAGCAGAGTACATATTGGAAATAAAGATCTATAGAGATAGATCGAAAAGGCTTATCGGACTTAGTCAAGAGACTTATATTGATAAGGTTCTTGCAAGGTTCAAGCTGGAAAACTCCAAAAGAGGTTTCATTCCCATGCAACATGGCATAACACATGGCAAGATTCAGTCAGTGTCCTTTGAGTCCTGATGAGGTCAAGCGTATGAGTAATGTCCCTATGCTTCTGTAGTAGGATCCATTATGTATGCTATGATATGCACTCGACCGGATGTTGCATATGCTTTGAGTATATGTATCAGATGCCAGTCAAATCAAGGAGATGCGCACTGGATTGCAGCGAAAAACATCCTTAAGTACTTGCGAAGGACTAAGGATAATTTTTTGGTTTATGGTGGAGATGATGTGTTAGTTGTTACATTAGTGGAAAAAAGGCTAAAATCATTGTCGTTGCTTTCCTCTCTCGCCGTCATCGCTCACCCTTAATCTTCGTCGATGCTTTCCTCTCTCGCCGTCATCGCTCTCCCACAAAGTCATCGCTCGTCCATCATCGCTGAAAATCATCGTCGCCCCTCGTCGTTCGTCGTTCATCAGCGAATATCAACATTGCCCAGCCCCTCGTCGTTCGTCGTTCATCTCGCCAGCAGTTCTCCTCTCCTCTATCAATCTTCGTCGCTGCAGTAATTTAAGATCTCGATTTTAATTGAGGTTTTTTTTAATTACTGATTTTTTTTCATTTTTTAACACGTTGTAATTCCAGATCTGAGTTAACTTATTCGCATTTTTATTTTCGTTTGTAATTCGCAGATCTATTCACATTTTTATTTATTTGTAATTAGACTGAAACCATTTATATTTTCGTCTTCTTGTCTTTTCGTTCAATTTAATTTTTGGTTGATTATCGTTTAGATCTAGCTTTTGTAATTTTTTTCGATTTAATTTTTAGATTTTAAGGTTTATGTTTCCTGATTTATGTAATTTGTGTTTGATTTTCGTTTTTTAAGTTAAATTTACATGTTTTGTAATAATATTTCCCTGTTCAACTTCGTGTATAATAAGCATCTTTTCGTGTTTGATTTTTGGTTTGGGTAGATTGTTGTGAATTATTGGTTTTAGTTTTGGATCAATTGTTGCAAATTTTTGGTTTTGGTTTTGGATAGATTGTTGCGAATTTTCGTGTATAATTCTTCGCCTACCTACACTTTTTTGTATCCCAACTTCGTGTATGGCCTGGACACCTGGATAATGCACTTTTTTTTTTTGTTTCCTATCCCAACTTAACTAGCCTATGACTTTTCTAATATATATAGGATATAATATTAGGGTTTAGGTGATCAATTCATTAAGCAATTTCTTTTCACAAGAGAGAGAAAGTGAAACCCTAAACTATTCCCTCTAAATCGGCGCCTATACCATCAAAAGCAAGAGAATTTATTCTCTTCCGTTCTAGCAAACGTAGGTGTTCAACTGGTGCTCGTGGACTTATTAGAGGAGCAACACTTGGGGCTCTCAGATCTTCGAAGCTTGCATACAACAGGGAAATCACGCTACAAAGGTTTGATATTTAATCCCTATTGAATGGTTCATGTGTTTGATTATGTTTGCGATCTTATGATAGATGTTAGGGAATTGTTTCCTGAAATTCCGCTATATATGCATCTATATGTTCCCACAGTAGTATCAGTTTTGCCTAATTCATAATATTCATATGATCATGTAATTGTATGCAAAGTTATTATATTTATTCAATTAAGGGAGGATTTATTTATGGCTTGAATTTGCATAATTGATATTTGATATTAATTGATTGGAAATTGTAAATAATTGATTTATTTGTGATTTATGCTCAAATAATTTTATAAAGTTCTGAATTTTTTATATTATGGACGAAATAAATTGGTTAATTGACTCCAAAATTTTCTGATTTTTATAAACATATTTGTTAGATTTAAAATTATTTAATGTTTAATTTGTTTAATCATTAAAATAATTTGTTAACAATTAAAAGATTTGATTTTTACTTGTTAAATAAATCTAATATTCATCACCCACATAGATCTAGAATAATATGATTGCGGAAAATAATTTGATTATTTTTCTCACTAATTTTCGAATTTTATCATTTTATGAATGAATTTTGGTTAAATTTTATGTTTAATTTGATGATTCATAAATTTTAAGGATAACAATTAAAATATTTAATTTTATTTGTTGTGATAATTCAGTAGATCACCCTAAAAATAATTTTCGAATTTTTCAGAATTTAATTGTTATTTTTCTGAATTTTTTGATATTATTTGAGTTTTTGTCCTAATTTTGAATTCTTGATTAGATTTATTGTATAATATAGATTACACATTCAAATCTAACCTCAACAAACCTAAAAATTTATTAAGATTTGTTGATTGATTCAAAAAATTTGCCATAATTTTCGGATTATTAAAAACCATTAAATCTCTTAAATCTTTAATTAATTGTTAAATAAAGATAACTTTAATTTAAATGTAAATTGTTACAAAAATTAATGAGGAAGCCAACCATGACTGGGTGACCTTACCACTATCGGTGGAGCCACGGTGGCTGGCAGGGGTACCGGAATAAGGCGAAACGGGGGCGGCACTGGTGGGGAAGGGAAAGCGGCGCGCGTGCGACATGCGCAACCCTCCATCCTCTCGCGAGCTGCTGGCGCGCGTTGGTGGCGGTTGCTGCCGACGTGTGCTGGCGACTGGGCTGGCCGACGTTGTCTGGCGATGCTGTCAGAGACTTGTCAGTCAGTGGGGTGTGTGCAGTGCTGGCCGTGTGCTGGCATTGCGTTAACGCTGGTGGTTTTGATTTGCAACGGGTGGGTTTTGGGTTGGTTGTTGACTGGCAGCCTTGTGCTGCTAGTCAACAGTCAAAAAGTCAACCTTATTAAAAAAAAATTTGTTTTAAGGGAAAATCTGATTTTCCAAAGTTGAGCATAAATCCAAAAGTTTCCTATTTTGCAAATTTGTGAATAATAATTATTATTGCCATATTTAAATAAGTAACTGAATGAAAATAATAAAGTTTCCTATATAATTTCTAGCTTAAAATTGTTAAGTTTTATAACTATTATGGAAAAGTTTATTTGCTTATTAATTGTTAATAAGTAAATAATTTGTGTTTATTTTATTTTGATATTATAAATGCGTGGATGTTTAATGTAATATGTATGATATTATATTGTGCATGTTATGACTAGTATGGCCCAAATTAGGATGGTAAATACGATATGCAAATCGTTAAATTTGAATGTAAATTAAATACGATCTGCGAATCGTTTGTATTTTTGTAACTTTATATTTTCATTATTTATTGAATTCAAATTATGTAATCAAGCATGAGGATCCAAGGAGTTTCAAGGATGGTGATCCATGGAGATTCAAGGGAAGATTCATGAAAATTAGTTTTTCCTAAGTTTAGGGGCCATACTAGATCATTTTAATTATTGCTTTTATTAGTTTATTTTGTTTAAACGCTTGCTTTTGTGGTTAATTTATTCATGTGTTCACTATTGATTGACCATATTAGTAAACTTAGGTCCCGAAAAGTAATATTGAGTTTTAATGGCTTTTCCAAACAACACCTATAAAGCCTTAGATCATGAGTAATAGGTTCTGCCAAAGCAGGGTGTTGCTCATATTTCCGGGGATAGTAGGGTAGGTTTTTGAAACTTACATGTTAATGTTTGGTTTAACTCAACAAAATCATCAAAAGACAAGTTTTGGGTTTTGAAGCTAATAGATAGGAGTAAGCAAGGAGTTGTTAACTTTGTCAACCAAGAATTATAATTAGTTATAATTAGTAAAGTATTTACTTACCTCAACTACTATAAATTGAAGGCAGTGCCAAAGTCCGTTTGATTGTAGTGGGAGGGGATCTTGGTTATTTCTTTATTCAATAGGAGACTTTCATTTTGAATAAAGGGTAGTAGTTAACTAATTAAAATTTGTTTAATTACTGCTTTCTTGATAAACATTGATTGAATCTTGCTTTATTATTTGTTGTAGTAATCATGTCTAGTAACAACAACATCAACACCAACAATTCTACTTGCAATTTCCACTCCGTCCTTTCGAAGGACAAATTGAATGCTGAGCGTTTCATTGCAAGTGAAAGGGATATGAGAATCGTTCTCAGACCTGAAAAGTTAAACAACTTTCACATGCAAGGAGAGGAAGCAACGATGCAAGAGATGCATGAAATGCTAACTCGAGGCCGAGCGAAATATCCCTAACAAGCCAGGAAAAGAACATAAGGATGTTCTTATGGTTAGTAAAGGGCAATCGCTCAATAGGATTGGGATTGCTATTTAAAAGGACGAAAGCAAACAAGTTGCCAAGTCTGAAACTTCTAAAAAGCAAAAGACTACACCAAAACCAAAAGTTGTTGATGAGCACTATTGTTACATCTGTAACAAGGTTGGTCATTGGAAGAGTAGTTGCCCCAAGTATCTCAAGGATCAAAAGAAAGGAGTTTCTAGTTCAGATATGTATGTTATAGAAGTTAACTTAGCAACTTCTGCTTCTTGGGTATTTGATACCGCTTGTGGTTCGTACATTATTTGTAATATGCAAGGCCTCAGAAGAAGTAGAACATTAGGAAAGGAGAAGTAGATCTTCGCGTTGGCAATGGAGCACGAGTTGCTACATTGGCAGTGGGAGTATATAGTCTACTTTTAACTTCATGATTAGTTTTAGAACTTAATAATTGTTCTTATGTTCCTGCTATCACACAGAACATTATTTCGGTTCCTGTTTTGGATTCGGAAGGATTTTCATTTACCAAAAAGAACAATTATTGTTCTGCGTATTTGAATGATATGTTCTATGTCTTCGCTATGTTATCAAATGGTGTATATGTGCTAGACTTAGAAACCCACATCTATAACATAGACATCAAGAAACATAAAGCAAATGATTCAAACCCTACATACCTATGGCATTGTCGATTAGGCCACATAAGCTCAAAAGTGCATTGAGAAACTTATTAAAGATGGAATTCTCAAATCATTTGATTTCGTATCATTTAATACTTGTGAGTTTTGCTTGATGGGGAAAATGACAAAGTCTCCTTTCACATGTTCAAGTGAAAGGGCCAATGATCTTTTAGCTCTCATACATACTGATGTATGTGTATCTATGAGTACTTTGCCTAGGGGAGGGTACAATTACTTCATTACTTCTACCGATGATGTAAGCAGATTTGGATTTGTTTATCTCATGCGGCATAAGTTGGAATCCTTTAAAAAATTTAAGGAATTCCATAATGAAGTACAGAACCAACTTAGGAAGAAAATTAAGGCATTGCGATCCGATCGTGGTGGTGAATATTTATCTCAAGAATTTGGTGATCATTTCAAATATTGTGGCATCCTTTCACAATAGACTCCACCAGGAACACCACTGTTAAATGGCGTTTCTGAAAGAAGGAATCGAACCCTACTTGATATGGTTCGTTCCATGATGAGTCTTGATGATCTTCCTATTTCATTCTGGGGATTTGTGCTTGAAACAGCGGCATTCACACTTAACAGAGCACCGTCCAAAGCAGTGGAAAAGACACCATATGAAATGTGGATTGGAAACGTTCCAAAATTGTCTTTTCTAAGGATATGGGGTTGTGAAGCTTATGTAAAACGTTTTCTCTCAGATAAGCTTTCACCCAAATCCGATAAATGTCACTTTGTGGGTTACCCAAAAGAGACTAGGGGATACTACTTCTACAACCAAAGCGAAAACAAAGTGTTTGTTACTCGTAATGGTGTCTTTTTGGAAAAGGAGTTTATTTCCAGAAAAACATGTGGGAGAAATGTATATCTCGAAGAAATTCGAGATGAGCAACAAATGGATTAGGTTAACACCTCTTCAGAGGCGGCCCGACATGAAAATTCTCAGGAGGCGGTGCACTCAATTCACGTACCTTCTACCGTCCCACTTGGAGATACTCCATGCGAAGTCACTCAACCTAGTGAGGTAGAAACTTCTTCTGTTGTTCCCAACGTAGGTCTAGTAGGACCATCATTCCGTCAAAGAGATATATTGATTTCCTTTTGAATGAAAGTTCTAAAATAACGATTTTAGAGTCAGAAGAACCTACTAGCTACAAAGAAGCTTTGGATAGTCAAGACTCCGAAAGAAGGCTTGAGGCCGTGAAATCTGAAATGGATTCCAAGTCTGAAAATCAAGTATGGGACTTGGTTGATTTGCCTGATGGACAAAAACCCATTTGATGCAAATGGATTTTCAAGTTGAAAACAGACAAGGATGGACACATTAGTGTTTTCAAAGCAAGGTTCGTGGCGAATGGTTTCAAACAAATTCATGGTATTGACTATGATGAAACCTTCTCACCAGTAGCCATGTTGAAGTCCTTAGGATATAATCCTTGCGATTGCTGCCTTTCATGACTATGAAATATGACTGATGGATGTCAAAACCGCTTTCTTGAATGGATTCTTGAAAGAGGATGTGTACATGACACAACCTCAAGGTTTTGAAGATCCAGAAAATCCAGGGAGGGTATGCAAGCTTAAGAAGTCCATTTATGGACTAAAGCAAGCATCAAGGAGTTGGAACCTCAGATTTGATGAGGCAGTCAAGAAATTTGGTTTTCTCAGAAATGAAGAGGAATCTTATGTATCCTAGAAGTTAAGTGGGAGTAGTATTACTTTTCTGGTCTTGTATGTGGATGACATACTTCTCATAGGAAATGATAAAACCATGCTTAAGTCAGTCAAGGAATGACTTAAAAAATGTTTCTCTATGAAAGACCTAGGAGAAGTAGAGTACATATTGGAAATAGAAATCTATAGAGATAGATCGAAAAGGCTTATTGGACTTAGTCAAGAGACTTATATTGATAAGGTTCTTGCAAGGTTCAAGCTGGAAAACTCCAAAAGAGGTTTCATTCCCATGCAACATGGCATAACACATGGCAAGACTCAGTGTCCTTTGAGTACTGATGAGGTCAAGCGTATGAGTAATGTCCCTATGCTTCTGTAGTAGGATCCATTATGTATGCTATGATATGCACTCGACCGGATGTTGCATATGCTTTGAGTATATGCATCAGATGCCAGTCAAATCAAGGAGATGTGCACTGGATTGCAGCGAAAAACATCCTTAAGTACTTGCGAAGGACTAAGGATAATTTTTTGGTTTATGGTGGAGATGATGTGTTAGTTGTTACATTAGTGGAAAAAAGTCTAAAATCATTGTCGTTGATTTCCTCTCTCACCGTCATCGCTCACCCTTAATCTTCGTCGATGCTTTCCTCTCTCGCCGTCATCGCTCACCCACAAAGTCATCGCTCGTCCATCATTGCTGAAAATCATCATCGCCCCTCGTCGTTCATCGTTCATCAGCGAAGATCAACATTGCCCAGCCCCTCGTCGTTCGTCGTTCATCTCGCCAGCAGTTCTCCTCTCCTCTATTAATCTTCGTCGCTGCAGTAATTTAAGATCTCGATTTTAATTGAGGCTTTTTTTTAATTACTGATTTTTTTTTTCATTTTTTAACTCGATGTAATTCCAGATCTGAGTTAACTTTTTTCGCATTTTTATTTTCGTCTGTAATTCGAAGATCTATTCACATTTTTATTTATTTGTAATTAGACTGAAACCATTTATATTTTCGTCTTCTTGTCTTTTCGTTCAATTTAATTTTTGGTTGATTATCGTTTTGATCTAGCTTTTGTAATTTTTTTCGATTTAATTTTTAGATTTTAAGGTTTATGTTTCCTGATTTATGTAATTTGTGTTTGATTTTCGTTTTTTAAGTTAAATTTATATGTTTTGTAATAATATTTCCCTGTTCAACTTCGTGTATAATAAGCATCTTTTCGTGTTTAATTTTCGGTTTAGGTAGATTGTTGCGAATTATTGGTTTTAGTTTTGGATCAATTGTTGCAAATTTTTGGTTTTAGTTTTGGATAGATTGTTGCGAATTTTCATGTATAATTCTCCGCCTACCTACACTTTTTTGTATCCCAACTTCGTGTATGGCCTGGACACCTGGATAATGCACTTTTTTTTTTGTTTCCTATCCCAACTTAACTAGCCTATGACTTTTCTATTATATATAGGATATAATGTTAGGGTTTAGGTGATCAATTCATTAAGCAATTTCTTTTCACAAGAGAGAGAAAGTGAAACCCTAAACTATTCCCTCTAAATCGGCGCCTATACCATCAAAAGCAAGAGAATTTATTCTCTTCCGTTCTAGCAAACGTAGGTGTTCAACTGGTGCTCGTGGACTTATTAGAGGAGCAACACTTGGGGCTCTCAGATCTTCGAAGCTTGCATACAACAGGGAAATCACGCTACAAAGGTTTGATATTTAATCCCTATTGAATGGTTCATGTGTTTGATTATGTTTGCGATCTTATGATAGATGTTAGGGAATTGTTTCCTGAAATTCCGCTATATATGCATCTATATGTTCCCACAATAGTATCAGTTTTGCCTAATTCATAATATTCATATGATCATGTAATTGTATGCAAAGTTATTATATTTATTCAATTAAGGGAGGATTTATTTATGGCTTGAATTTGCATAATTGATATTTGATATTAATTGATTGGAAATTGTAAATAATTGATTTATTTGTGATTTATGCTCAAATAATTTTATAAAGTTCTGAATTTTTTATATTATGGACGAAATAAATTGGTTAATTGACTCCAAAATTTTCGGATTTTTATAAACATATTTGTTAGATTAAAAATTATTTAATGTTTAATTTGATTAATCATTGAAATAATTTGTTAACAATTAAAAGGTTTGATTTTTACTTGTTAAATAAATCTAATATTCATCACCCACATAGATCGAGAATAATATGATTGCTGAAAATAATTTGATTATTTTTCTCACTAATTTTCAAATTTTATCATATTTTGAATGAATTTTGGTTAAATTTTATTTTTAATTTGATGATTCATAAATTTTAAGGATAACAATTAAAATACTTAATTTTATTTGTTGTGATAATTCAGTAGATCACCGTAAAAATAATTTTCGAATTTTTCAGAATTTAATTATTAATTTTCTGAATTATTGGATATTATTTGAGTTTTTTCCCTAATTTTGAATTCTTGATTAGATTTATTGTATAATATAGATTACACATTCAAATCTAACCTCAACAAACCTAAAAATTTGTTTTAGATTTGTTGATTGATTCAAAAAATTTGCCATAATTTTCGGATTATTAAAAACCATTAAATCTCTTAAATCTTTAATTAATTGTTAAATAAAGATAACTTTAATTTAAATGTAAATTGTTACAAAAATTAATGAGGAAGCCAACCATGACTGGGTGGCCTTACCACTATCGGTGGAGCCACGGTGGCTGGCAGGGGTACCGGAATATAGCGAAACGGGGGCGGCACTGGTGGGGAAGGGTAAGCGGCACGCGTGCGACGTGCGCAACCCTCCATCGTCTCGCGAGCTGCTGGCGCGCGTTGGTGGCGGTTGCTGTCGACGTGTGCTGGCGGCTGGGCTGGCCAGCGTTGTCTGGCGATGCTGTCAGAGACTTGTCAGTCAGTGGGGTTTGTGCAGTGCTGGCCGTGTGCTGGCATTGCGTTAACGGTGGTGGTTTTGATTTGCAACGGGTGGGTTTTGGGTTGGTTGTTGACTGGCAGCCTTGTGCTGCTAGTCAACAGTCAAAAAGTCAACCTTATTAAAAAAAAATTTGTTTTAAGGGAAAATCTGATTTTCCAAAGTTGAGCATAAATCCAAAAGTTTCCTATTTTGCAAATTTGTGAATAATAATTATTATTGCCATATTTAAATAAGTAACTGAATGAAAATAATAAAGTTTCCTATATAATTTCTAGCTTAAAATTATTAAGTTTTATAACTATTATGGAAAAGTTTATTTGCTTATTAATTGTTAATAAGTAAATAATTTGTGTTTATTTTATTTTGATATTATAAATGCGTGGATGTTTAATGTAATATGTATGATATTATATTGTGCATGTTATGACTAGTATGGCCCAAATTAGGATGGTAAATACGATATGCAAATCGTTAAATTTGAATGTAAATTAAATACGATCTGCGAATCGTTTGTATTTTTGTAACTTTATATTTTCATTATTTATTGAATTCAAATTATGTAATCAAGCATGAGGATCCAAGGAGTTTCAAGGATGGTGATCCATGGAGATTCAAGGGAAGATTCATGAAAATTAGTTTTTCCTAAGTTTAGGGGCCATAGTAGATCATTTTAATTATTGCTTTTATTAGTTTATTTTGTTTAAACGCTTGCTTTTGTGGTTAATTAATTCATGTGTTCACTATTGATTGACCATATTAGTAAACTTAGGTCCCGAAAAGTAATATTGAGTTTTAATGGCTTTTCCAAACAACACCTATAAAGCCTTAGATCATGAGTAATAGGTTCTGCCAAAGCAGGGTGTTGCTCATATTTCCGGGGATAGTAGGGTAGGTTTTTGAAACTTACATGTTAATGTTTGGTTTAACTCAACAAAATCATCAAAAGACAAGTTTTGGGTTTTGAAGCTAATAGATAGGAGTAAGCAAGGAGTTGTTAACCTGTCAACCAAGAATTATAATTAGTTATAATTAGTAAAGTATTTACTTACCTCAACTACTATAAATTGAAGGCAGTGCCAAAGTCCGTTTGATTGTAGTGGGAGGGGATCTTGGTTATTTCTTTATTCAATAGGAGACTTTCATTTTGAATAAAGGGTAGTAGTTAACTAATTAAAATTTGTTTAATTACTGCTTTCTTGATAAACATTGATTGAATCTTGCTTTATTATTTGTTGTAGTAATCATGTCTAGTAACAACAACATCAACACCAACAATTCTACTTGCAATTTCCACTCCGTCCTTTCGAAGGACAAATTGAATGCTGAGCGTTTCATTGCAAGTGAAAGGGATATGAGAATCGTTCTCAGAACTGAAAAGTTAAACAACTTTCACATGCAAGGAGAGGAAGCAACGATGCAAGAGATGCATGAAATGCTAACTCAGACCGAGCGAAATATCCCTAACAAGCCAGGAAAAGAACATAAGGATGTTCTTATGGTTAGTAAAGGGCAATCGCTCAATAGGATTGGGATTGCTATTTAAAAGGACGAAAGCAAACAAGTTGCCAAGTCTGAAACTTCTAAAAAGCAAAAGACTACACCAAAACCAAAAGTTGTTGATGAGCACTATTGTTACATCTGTAACAAGGTTGGTCATTGGAAGAGTAGTTGCCCCAAGTATCTCAAGGATCAAAAGAAAGGAGTTTCTAGTTCAGATATGTATGTTATAGAAGTTAACTTAGCAACTTCTGCTTCTTGGGTATTTGATACCGCTTGTGGTTCGTACATTATTTGTAATATGCAAGGCCTCAGAAGAAGTAGAACATTAGGAAAGGGAGAAGTAGATCTTCACGTTGGCAATGGAGCACGAGTTGCTACATTGGCAGTGGGAGTATATAGTCTACTTTTAACTTCATGATTAGTTTTAGAACTTAATAATTGTTCTTATGTTCCTGCTATCACACAGAACATTATTTCGGTTCCTGTTTTGGATTCGGAAGGATTTTCATTTACCAAAAAGAACAATTATTGTTCTGCGTATTTGAATGATATGTTCTATGTCTTCGCTAAGTTATCAAATGGTGTATATGTGCTAGACTTAGAAACCCACATCTATAACAAAGACATCAAGAAACATAAAGCAAATGATTCAAACCCTACATACCTATGGCATTGTCGATTAGGCCACATAAGCTCAAAAGTGCATTGAGAAACTTATTAAAGATGGAATTCTCAAATCATTTGATTTCGTATCATTTAATACTTGTGAGTTTTGCTTGATGGGGAAAATGACAAAGTCTCCTTTCACATGTTCAAGTGAAAGGGCCAATGCTCTTTTAGCTCTCATACATACTGATGTATGTGGATCTATGAGTACTTTACCTAGGGGAGGGTACAATTACTTCATTACTTCTACCGATGATGTAAGCAGATTTGGATTTGTTTATCTCATGCGGCATAAGTTGGAATCCTTTAAAAAATTTAAGGAATTCCATAATGAAGTACAGAACCAACTTAGGAAGAAAATTAAGGCATTGCGATCCGATCGTGGTGGTGAATATTTATCTCAAGAATTTGGTGATCATTTGAAATATTGTGGCATCCTTTCACAATGGACTCCACCAGGAACACCACTGTTAAATGGCGTTTCTGAAAGAAGGAATCGAACCCTAATTGATATGGTTCGATCCATGATGAGTCTTGATGATCTTCCTATATCATTCTGGGGATTTGTGCTTGAAACAGCGGCATTCACACTTAACAGAGCACCATCCAAAGCAGTGGAAAAGACACCATATGAAATGTGGACTGAAAACGTTCCAAAATAGTCTTTTCTAAGGATATGGGGTTGTGAAGCTTATGTAAAACGTTTACTCTCTGATAAGCTTTCACCCAAATCCGATAAATGTCACTTTGTGGGTTACCCAAAAGAGACTAGGGGATACTACTTCTACAACCAAAGCGAAAACAAAGTGTTTGTTACTCGTAATGGTGTCTTTTTGGAAAAGGAGTTTATTTCCAGAAAAACATGTGGGAGAAATGTATATCTCGTAGAAATTCAAGATGAGCAACAAATGGATGAGGTTAACACCTCATCAGAGGCGGCCCGACATGAAAATTCTCAGGAGGCGGTGCACTCAATTCACGTACCTTCTACCGTCCCACTTGGAGATACTCCATGCGAAGTCACTCAACCTAGTGAGGTAGAAACTTCTTCTGTTGTTCCCAACGTAGGTCTAGTAGGACCATCATTCCGTCAAAGAGATATATTGATTTCCTTTTGAATGAAAGTTCCAAAATAACGATTTTAGAGTCAGAAGAACCTACTAGCTACAAAGAAGCTTTGGATAGTCAAGACTCCGAAAGAAGGCTTGAGGCCATGAAATCTGAAATGGATTCCATGTCTGAAAATCAAGTATGGGACTTGGTTGATTTGCCTGATGGACAAAAACCCATTTGATGCAAATGGATTTTCAAGTTGAAAACAAACAAGGATGGACACATTAGTGTTTTCAAAGCAAGGTTCGTGGCGAATGGTTTCAAACAAATTCATGGTATTGACTATGATGAAACCTTCTCACCAGTAGCCATGTTGAAGTCCATTAGGATATAATCCTTGCGATTGCTGCCTTTCATGACTATGAAATATGACTGATGGATGTCAAAACCGCTTTCTTGAATGGATTCTTGAAAGAGGATGTGTACATGACACAACCTCAAGGTTTTGAAGATCCAGAAAATCCAGGGAGGGTATGCAAGCTTAAGAAGTCCATTTATGGACTAAAGCAAGCATCAAGGAGTTGGAACCTCAGATTTGATGTGGCAGTCAAGAAATTTGGTTTTCTCAGAAATGAAGAGGAATCTTATGTATCCTAGAAGTTAAGTGGGAGTAGTATTACTTTTCTGGTCTTGTATGTGGATGACATACTTCTCATAGGAAATGATAAAACCATGCTTGAGTCAGTCAAGGAATGACTTAAAAAATGTTTCTCTATGAAAGACCTAGGAGAAGCAGAGTACATATTGGAAATAGAAATCTATAGAGATAGATCGAAAAGGCTTATTGGACTTAGTCAAGAGACTTATATTGATAAGGTTCTTGCAAGGTTCAAGCTGGAAAACTCCAAAAGAGGTTTCATTCCCATGCAACATGGCATAACACATGGCAAGACTCAGTGTCCTTTGAGTACTGATGAGGTCAAGCGTATGAGTAATGTCCCTATGCTTCTGTAGTAGGATCCATTATGTATGCTATGATATGCACTCGACCGGATGTTGCATATGCTTTGAGTATATCCATCAGATGCCAGTCAAATCAAGGAGATGTGCACTGGATTGCAGCGAAAAACATCCTTAAGTACTTGCGAAGGACTAAGGATAATTTTTTGGTTTATGGTGGAGATGATGTGTTAGTTGTTACATTAGTGGAAAAAAGTCTAAAATCATTGTCGTTGATTTCATCTCTCACCGTCATCGCTCACCCTTAATCTTCGTCGATGCTTTCCTCTCTCGCCGTCATCGCTCACCCACAAAGTCATCGCTCGTCCATCATTGCTGAAAATCATCGTCGCCCCTCGTCGTTCATCGTTCATCAGCGAAGATCAACATTGCCCAGCCCCTCGTCGTTCGTCGTTCATCTCGCCAGCAGTTCTCCTCTCCTCTATTAATCTTCGTCGCTGCAGTAATTTAAGATCTCGATTTTAATTGAGGCTTTTTTTTAATTACTGATTTTTTTTTCCATTTTTTAACTCGATGTAATTCCAGATCTGAGTTAACTTTTTTCGCATTTTTATTTTCGTTTGTAATTCGCAGATCTATTCACATTTTTATTTATTTGTAATTAGAATGAAACCATTTATATTTTCGTCTTCTTGTCTTTTCGTTCAATTTAACTTTTGGTTGATTATCGTTTTGATCTAGCTTTTGTAATTTTTTTCGATTTAATTTTTAGATTTTAAGGTTTATGTTTCCTGATTTATGTAATTTGTGTTTGATTTTCGTTTTTTAAGTTAAATTTATATGTTTTGTAATAATATTTCCCTGTTCAACTTCGTGTATAATAAGCATCTTTTCGTGTTTGATTTTCGGTTTGGGTAGATTGTTGCGAATTATTGGTTTTAGTTTTGGATCAATTGTTGCAAATTTTTGGTTTTAGTTTTGGATAGATTGTTGCGAATTTTCATGTATAATTCTTCGCCTACCTACACTTTTTTGTATCCCAACTTCGTGTATGGCCTGGACACCTGGATAATGCACTTTTTTTTTTGTTTCCTATCCCAACTTAACTAGCCTATGACTTTTCTATTATATATAGGATATAATATTAGGGTTTAGGTGATCAATTCATTAAGCAATTTCTTTTCACAAGAGAGAGAAAGTGAAACCCTAAACTATTCCCTCTAAATCGGCGCCTATACCATTAAAAGCAAGAGAATTTATTCTCTTCCGTTCTAGCAAACGTAGGTGTTCAACTGGTGCTCGTGGACTTATTAGAGGAGCAACACTTGGGGCTCTCAGATCTTCGAAGCTTGCATACAACAGGGAAATCACGCTACAAAGGTTTGATATTTAATCCCTATTGAATGGTTCATGTGTTTGATTATGTTTGCGATCTTATGATAGATGTTAGGGAATTGTTTCCTGAAATTCCGCTATATATGCATCTATGTGTTCCCACAGTAGTATCAGTTTTGCCTAATTCATAATATTCATATGATCATGTAATTTTATGCAAAGTTATTATTTTTATTCAATTAAGGGATGATTAATTGATTGGAAATTGTAAATAATTGATTTATTTGTGATTTATGCTCAAATAATTTTATAAAGTTCTAAATTTTTTATATTATGGACGAAATAAATTGGTTAATTGACTCCAAAATTTTCGGATTTTTATAAACATATTTGTTAGATTAAAAATTATTTAATGTTTAATTTGATTAATCATTGAAATAATTTGTTAACAATTAAAAGGTTTGATTTTTACTTGTTAAATAAATCTAATATTCATCACCCACATAGATCTAGAATAATATGATTGCTGAAAATAATTTGATTATTTTTCTCACTAATTTTCGAATTTTATCATATTATGAATGAATTTTGGTTAAATTTTATTTTTAATTTGATGATTCATAAATTTTAAGGATAACAATTAAAATACTTACTTTTATTTGTTGTGATAATTCAGTAGATCACCGTAAAAATAATTTTTGAATTTTTCAGAATTTAATTATTAATTTTCTGAATTATTGGATATTATTTGAGTTTTTTCCCTAATTTTGAATTCTTGATTAGATTTATTGTATAATATAGATTACACATTCAAATCTAACCTCAACAAACCTAAAAATTTGTTTTAGATTTGTTGATTGATTCAAAAAATTTGCCATAATTTTCGGATTATTCAAAACCATTAAATCTCTTAAATCTTTAATTAATTATTAAATAATGATAACTTTAATTTAAATGTAAATTGTTACAAAAATTAATGAGGAAGCCAACCATGGCTGGGTGGCCTTACCACTATCGGTGGAGCCACGGTGGCTGGCAGGGGTACCGGAATATAGCGAAACGGGGGCGGCACTGGTGGGGAAGGGTAAGCGGCGCGCGTGCGACGTGCGCAACCCTCCATCGTCTCGCGAGCTGCTGGCGCGCGTTGGTGGCGGTTGCTGTCGACGTGTGCTGGCGGCTGGGCTGGCCAGCGTTGTCTGGCGATGCTGTCAGAGACTTGTCAGTCAGTGGGGTGTGTGCAGTGCTGGCCGTGTGCTGGCATTGCGTTAACGCTGGTGGTTTTGATTTGCAACGGGTGGGTTTTGGGTTGGTTGTTGACTGGCAGCCTTGTGCTGCTAGTCAACAGTCAAAAAGTCAACCTTATTAAAAAAAAATTTGTTTTAAGGGAAAATCTGATTTTCCAAAGTTGAGCATAAATCCAAAAGTTTCCTATTTTGCAAATTTGTGAATAATAATTATTATTGCCATATTTAAATAAGTAACTGAATGAAAATAATAAAGTTTCCTATATAATTTCTAGCTTAAAATTGTTAAGTTTTATAACTATTATGGAAAAGTTTATTTGCTTATTAATTGTTAATAAGTAAATAATTTGTGTTTATTTTATTTTGATATTATAAATGCGTGGATGTTTAATGTAATATGTATGATATTATATTGTGCATGTTATGACTAGTATGGCCCAAATTAGGATGGTAAATACGATATGCAAATCGTTAAATTTGAATGTAAATTAAATACGATCTGCGAATCGTTTGTATTTTTGTAACTTTATATTTTCATTATTTATTGAATTCAAATTATGTAATCAAGCATGAGGATCCAAGGAGTTTCAAGGATGGTGATCCATGGAGATTCAAGGGAAGATTCATGAAAATTAGTTTTTCCTAAGTTTAGGGGCCATAGTAGATCATTTTAATTATTGCTTTTATTAGTTTATTTTGTTTAAACGCTTGCTTTTGTGGTTAATTAATTCATGTGTTCACTATTGATTGACCATATTAGTAAACTTAGGTCCCGAAAAGTAATATTGAGTTTTAATGGCTTTTCCAAACAACACCTATAAAGCCTTAGATCATGAGTAATAGGTTACGCCAAAGCGGTGTTGTTGCTCATATTTCCGGGGATAGTAGGGTAGGTTTTTGAAACTTACATGTTAATGTTTGGTTTAACTCAACAAAATCATCAAAAGACAAGTTTTGGGTTTTGAAGCTAATAGGTAGGAGTAAGCAAGTAGTTGTTAACCTGTCAACCAAGAATTATAATTAGTTATAATTAGTAAAGTATTTACTTACCTCAACTACTATAAATTGAAGGCAGGGCCAAAGTCCGTTTGATTGTAGTGGGAGGGGATCTTGGTTATTTCTTTATTCAATAGGAGACTTTCATTCTGAATAAAGGGTAGTAGTTAACTAATTAAAATTTGTTTAATTACTGCTTTCTTGATAAACATTGATTGAATCTTGCTTTATTATTTGTTGTAGTAATCATGTCTAGTAACAACAACATCAACACCAACAATTCTACTTGCAATTTCCACTCCGTCCTTTCGAAGGACAAATTGAATGCTGAGCGTTTCATTGCAAGTGAAAGGGATATGAGAATCGTTCTCAGAATTGAAAAGTTAAACAACTTTCACATGCAAGGAGAGGAAGCAACGATGCAAGAGATGCATGAAATGCTAAATTAGACCGAGCGAAATATCCCTAACAAGCCAGGAAAAGAACATAAGGATGTTCTTATGGTTAGTAAAGGGCAATCGCTCAATAGGATTGGGATTGCTATTAAAAAGGACGAAAGCAAACAAGTTGCCAAGTCTGAAACTTCTGAAAAGCAAAAGACTACACCAAAACCAAAAGTTGTTGATGAGCACTATTGTTACATCTGTAACAAGGTTGGTCATTGGAAGAGTAGTTGCCCCAAGTATCTCAAGGATCAAAAGAAAGGAGTTTCTAGTTCAGATATGTATGTTATAGAAGTTAACTTAGCAACTTCTGCTTCTTGGGTATTTGATACCGCTTGTGGTTCGTACATTATTTGTAATATGCAAGGCCTCAAAAGAAGTAGAACATTAGGAAAGGGAGAAGTAGATCTTCGCGTTGGCAATGGAGCACGAATTGCTACATTGGCAGTGGGAGTATATAGTCTACTTTTAACTTCATGATTAGTTTTAGAACTTAATAATTGTTATTATGTTCCTGCTATCACAAAGAACATTATTTCGGTTCCTGTTTTGGATTCGGAAGGATTTTCATTTACCATAAAGAACAATTATTGTTCTGCGTATTTGAATGATATGTTCTATGTCTTCGCTAAGTTATCAAATGGTGTATATGTGCTAGACTTAGAAATCCACATCTATAACATAGACATCAAGAAACATAAAGCAAATTATTCAAACCCTACATACCTATGGCATTGTCGATTAGGCCACATAAGCTCAAAGTGCATTGAGAAACTTATTAAAGATGGAATTCTCAAATCATTTGATTTCGTATCATTTAATACTTATGAGTTTTGCTTGATGGGGAAAATGACAAAGTCTCCATTCACATGTTCAAGTGAAAGGGCCAATGATCTTTTAGCTCTCATACATACTGATGTATGTGGAGCTATGAGTACTTTGCCTAGGGGAGGGTACAATTACTTCATTACTTCTACCGATGATGTAAGCAGATTTGGATTTGTTTATCTCATGCGGCATAAGTCGGAATCCTTTAAAAAATTGAAGGAATTCCATAATGAAGTACAAAACCAACTTAGGAAGAAAATTAAGGCATTGCGATCCGATCGTGGTGGTGAATATTTATCTCAAGAATTTGGTGATCATTTGAAATATTGTGGCATCCATACACAATGGACTCCACCAGGAACACCACTGTTAAATGGCATTTCTGAAAGAAGGAATCGAACCCTACTTGATATGGTTCGATCCATGATGAGTCTTGATGATCTTCCTATTTCATTCTGGGGATTTGTGCTTGAAACAGCGGCATTCACACTTAAAAGAGCACCATCCAAAGCAGTGGAAAAGACACCATATGAAATGTGGACTGGAAACGTTCCAAAATTGTCTTTTCTAAGGATATAGGGTTGTGAAGCTTATGCAAAACGTCACTTTGTGGGTTACCCAAAAGAGACTAGGGGATACTACTTCTACAACCAAAGCGAAAACAAAGTGTTTGTTACTCGTAATGGTGTCTTTTTGGAAAAGGAGTTTATTTCCAGAAAAACAAGTGGGAGAAATGTATATCTCGAACAAATTCGAGATATACATTTCTCCCACTTGTTTTTCTGGAAATAAACTCCTTTTCACCTCATCAGAGGCGGCCCGACATGAAAATTCTCAGGAGGCGGTGCACTCAATTCACGTACCTTCTACCGTCCCACTTGGAGATACTCCATGCGAAGTCACTCAACCTAGTGAGGTAGAAACTTCTTATGTTGTACCCAACGTAGGTCTAGTAGGACCATCATTCCGTCAAAGAGATATATTGATTTCCTTTTGAATGAAAGTTCCAAAATAACGATTTTAGAGTCTGAAGAACCTACTAGCTACAAAGAAGCTTTGGATAGTCAAGACTCCGAAAGATGGCTTGAGGCCATGAAATCTGAAATGGATTCCATGTCTGAAAATCAAGTATGGGACTTGGTTGATTTGCCTGATGGACAAAAACCCATTGGATGCAAATGGATTTTCAAGTTGAAAACAGACAAGGATGGACACATTAGTGTTTTCAAAGCAAGGTTCGTGGCGAATGGTTTCAAACAAATTCATGGTATTGACTATGATGAAACCTTCTCACCAGTAGCCATGTTGAAGTCCATTAGGATAATCCTTGCGATTGCTGCCTTTCATGACTATGAAATATGACTGATGGATGTCAAAACCGCTTTCTTGAATGGATTCTTGAAAGAGGATGTGTACATGACACAACCTCAAGGTTTTAAAGATCCAGAAAATCCAAGGAGGGTATGCAAGCTTAAGAAGTCCATTTATGGACTAAAGCAAACATCAAGGAGTTGAAACCTCAGATTTGATGAGGCTGTCAAGAAATTTGGTTTTCTCAGAAATGAAGAGGAATCTTATGTATCCTAGAAGTTAAGTGGGAGTAGTATTACTTTTCTGGTCTTGTATGTGGATGACATACTTCTCATAGGAAATGATAAAACCATGCTTGAGTCAGTCAAGGAATGGCTTAAAAAATGTTTCTCTATGAAAGACCTAGGAGAAGGAGAGTACATATAGGAAATAGAAATCTATAGAGATAGATCGAAAAGGCTTATTGGACTTAGTCAAGAGACTTATATTGATAAGGTTATTGCAAGGTTCAAGCTGGAAAACTCCAAAAGAGGTTTCATTCCCATGCAACATGGCATTACACTTGGCAAGGCTCAGTGTCCTTTGAGTCCTGATGAGGTCAAGAGTATGAGTAATGTCCCTATGCTTCTGTAGTAGGATCCATTATGTATGCTATGATATGCACTCGATCGGATGTTGCATATGCTTTGAGTATATGCATCAGATGCCAGTCAAATCAAGGAGATGTGCACTGGATTACAGCGAAAAACATCCTTAAGTACTTGCGAAGGACTAAGGATAATTTTTTGGTTTATGGTGGAGATGATGTGTTAGTTGTTACACTAGTGGAAAAAAGGCTAAAATCAGTGTCGCTTCTTTCTTCTCTCGCCGTCATCGCTCACCCTTAATCTTCGTCGTTGCTTTCCTCTCTCACCGTCATCACTCTCCCACAAAGTCCATCATCGCTGAAAATCATCGTCGCCCCTCGTCGTTCGTCGTTTGTCGTTCATCAGCGAAGATCATCATTGCCCAGCCCCTCGTCGTTCGTCGTTCATCTCGTCGTTCATCTCACCATCAGTTCTCCTCTCCTCTATCAATCTTCGTCGTTGCAGTAATTTAAGATCTCGATTTTAATTGAGGTTTTTTTTTAATTACTGATTTTTTTTCATTTTTAACTCGTTGTAATTCCAGATCTGAGTTAACTTTTTTCGCATTTTTATTTTCGTTTGTAATTCACAGATCTATTCACATTTTTATTTATTTGTAATTAGACTGAAACCATTTATATTTTTGTCTTCTTGTCTTTTCGTTCAATTTAATTTTTGGTTGATTATCGTTTAGATCTAGGTTTTCTAATTTTTTTTCGATTTAATTTTTAGATTTTAGGGTTTATGTTTCGTGATTTATGTAATTTGTGTTTGATTTTCATTTTTTAATTTAAATTTATATATTTTGTAATAATATTTCCCTGTTCAACTTCGTGTATAATAAGCATCTTTTCGTGTTTGATTTTCGGTTTGGGTAGATTGTTGCGAATTATTGGTTTTAGTTTTGGATCAATTGTTGCAAATTTTTGGTTTTAGTTTTGGATAGATTGTTGCGAATTTTCGTGTATAATTCTTCGCCTACCTACACTTTTTTTTATCCCAACTTCGTGTATGGCCTAGACACCTGGATAATGCACTTTTTTTTTTGTTTCCTATCCCAACTTAACTGATGTGGTTTTGCAAGAAAACCGGATCAGTTAATCAAGTTAACTGATTCGGTTTTCTTGCAAAATCGGATCATTTTTTCCTTCATAGCCACTGCGAGCCCATCCGATCCGGACCAAAATCGGATCAGTAAGCCGATGGGCTTTTTTCCACTAGTGTTACTGGATACACCGATGCAAGCTTCCAAAGTGACAAAGATAATTACCGATCCCAATCTGGTTTCATATTTTGTTTCAATGGAGGAGCTGTGAGCTGGAAGAGCTCTAAGCAGAGTACCATCGCGGATTCTACAACAGAGGTTGAGTACATTGCAGCAGCAGATGCAGCAAAGGAAGATGTTTGAATCAAAAAGTTCATTAGTGAGCTTGGTGTAGTTCCTAGCATTGAGAATGACATTGAGTTGTATTGTGACAACAATGGTGCCATTTCTCAGTTTAAGGAACCCAGATCGCATCAAAGGTCTAAACATGTGCTCAGAAAATTCCATCTCATTCGAGAGATCGTTAGAAGAGAGGGTGTGAAAGTAAGCAAGGTTCATACTGAGGATAATGTAGCAGATCCTCTAACTAAACAGCTTGCTCAACCTAAGCATGAGTGTCATACTAGGTCTATGGGTCTTAAGCATATGGGAGAATGGCTTTAGGTTGTTTACTTTATGTTTGCAATTGTAAAGACATTTATTATGCTTTGAATGTTTATCAATAAAAAAAAATTCGTTACTTATTTAATTGTTTGGTTTAGTATTAAATAAAATGTCCAAATAATTTGTGTTTTCAAATAGGATTATCGAAAATGTTTTGATAATGGAACCCTAAAAAGTGAACTGAAATAACAATTTATAAAGTCCCTAGTCTAAATCACTAAATTGGACATAAGTGATTTATGTAGAAACAAGTGTATAATTAATTGATAGCGCAGTTCCATGGGCTATGGAGACATGGAGATGTCTAATTCATTATATGGATGTATATTTGATACATTTAGACATAACCTAATTAGATTCTAAAAGTAGAATCAAACTACTATATTTAGTGGATTCCATAGACATGAGTATGTCTTAATAACCACAATATAATTAGTTTAACCTTGACGCTGTTATACGCCGCACCAAAAAGGAGGTTATAAAGGCAGTGATCAGGTGGGCTAAGAATTGAGTGGGAGTTATGGTCATACAAGAGTGGATAAGTCCTCCTATTAAATAGGAATGGTGTTCGGGCCTCTTGATGAGCGAGAACTGGAAAATTGCATGGCCATGCGGAATAGGATTAAAGAGTTAATCCTTATTTAAGCAATTCGAACTCAGCGATCAAGGAACAAAATTTGAGAATAACATAGTATTATCAAATTTGGCATTAAGTGACTTAAGGAATTTAACATTGCGCTCTTGTCTTCAGACAAGTGGGAGATTGAAGGAATATGTCCTTAGACATCCCATCAATTACTAAATATAAATAGAAATTATATTATAAAGATAATAAAGTTAACGGTTTTTTCACCATATTTTTTTGCACCATATACCCTTTCGAGTTTCCAAATTCACCATATACCCTCGACGTTTTAAAAACTATATCAACCTACCCTTATGACTAATGGAAGTCTAACACCGTTAGTCATTAACCCCTAATCCCCCCTCTTAGCTAACCTAAACTAAACCTAACTCTAATCCTAACCCTAATCTAATACCCTAACCCTAACCCTAGCCACCCACCTACCACCCCTCCTCCCACCCCACCCCTTTTCCCCACCACCCCTCCCCCCCCACCCCACCCCCACCCCTTCCCCCCACCACACCCAGCCCCCTCCCCCCTCCCCCAAGACCCCGCAGCCCCCCTCCTCCTTCCCCCCCCCACCCCCTCACCCTCCTCCTCCTTCCCCCCCCCCCCCCAACAGCCCCCTTCCCCACCCTCGAGTCCCCCTCCCCTCCCCTTCCCCATGGCCGCAACCCCCCCCCCCCCCTCTCCTTCCCCCGAAATGAAAAAAAATCGAAAACGCCCGACTCGAAAAATCGAAAAATCGAACCTTTCAAGGGGTTTCAAGGGGTTGCGACGGTTGCGGGGGAAGGGGGGGAGGGGTTGCGCGACTGGCCATGGGGAAAGGGATGGGAGGGGGCTGCACGAACTGCAGGGGAAGGGGAGGGGAGGGGGCCGCACGACCGGCGGGGAAGGGGAAGGGTGGCTGGTCTGGATGGAGAGGGGGAGGGGGGCTTCGGGTGGTGGGGCAAAGGGAGGGAAGGGGGGTAAGGGGTGGTGGTTGGGTGGTGGGGCAGTGGGGGGGGCTGGGGTGGTGGGGTAAGGAGTGGAGGAGGGGGTGGTTAGGGTTAGGGTTTTAGATTAGGGGTTTAGGGTTCGGGTTTGGCTTAGGTTTAGGTTAGTTAATTAGGGTTAGGGGGGATTAGGGGTTAATAACTAACGGAAGTCTAACACGGTTAGTCAAAAGGGTAGTTTGATGTAATTTTTAAAACGTCGAGGGTATATGGTGAATTTGGAAACTCGAAAGGGTATATGGTGCAAAAAAAAATTTGTCAGGGGTATATGGTGAAAAACCGTAAAGTTAATTATTTTAGTAATCGTATTTTCTTGCTAGAGAATAAATATAATTAATAGGACAATGTTGATTGGGCCTATAACTAAAATATATTAATCCTGTGAGGTCACACATTGTAGCACAAGTTGGACAAAACAATCCAAATCCATTTAGGATTAGGGTTGGGCCGATCATAAGGGGAATAGGAGGAGAATTAGTTCTCCTAACTAGCCTATGACTCTTCTATTATATATAGGATATAGTATTAGGGTTTAGGTGATCAATTCATTAAGCAGTCTCTTTTCACAAGAGAGAGAAAGTGAAACCCTAAACTATTCCCTCTAAACCGGCGCCTATACCATCAAAAGCAAGAGAATGTATTCTCTTCCGTTCTAGCAAACGTTGGTGTTCAACTGGTGCTCGTGGACTGATTCGAGGAGCAATTCTTGGGGCTCTCAGATCTTCGAAGCTTGCATACAACAGGAAAATCACGCTACAAAAGTTTGATATTTAATCCATATTGAATGATTCATGTGTTTGATTATGTTTGCGATCCTATGATAGATGTTAGGAAATTATTTCCTGAAATTCCGCTATATATGCATCTATATGCTCCTACAGTACCTTCCAATATTCAAATTTCATCTATACTTTGGCTCCCTTTTTAAATTTGCTGCCTATTTAAAGCCAAGGAGACTTGGAAACCATCATATTTTTTCACAAAGTTCATCAACAAATCTCACTGCCACTAGCACACACTTTTAAAAAATCTTTTACAAAAAATTTGTCAGAATTTTTTTACAATTATCACTGTCACTTGCACACACTTCACGAAAAAAATAAATTTAGTACACTTGGACACAGTACACAATCACAACATGGATGAAGCCTTTGAGGTATGGCTTCTAGTGAATGAAAGAGGGGATGATATGGACATAGATGATGAAGAGTTGTTGCTGCTACAAGAACTTCAACATGATCCAGAACAACACATTTCAACACAAATCTAAGAAGGTCATCTAAGTGTTGATGAATTGCTTCTTATTGAGGAGCAAATGAATCAGATCATGGAGGAAGAAGATGATTAAGAGGTGTGGTACTATTCCTCAGCTTCTGAAAATGAAGAGGACACTGAACTAGAGATAACAGAAGATTTTGTGTTCACAGAAGAAGAGGTCAACCAAATGTGAGAGACCCAATGTACCAAATTAAATAGAGTAAGAAGGCAAATGATAATTGACCTTTTCTCATTTGCAAATGAGGCCATGATTCTTCCTAGAGGTCATTTAACAATAATTCAACAGATTTATGGGGTCAGCACGCCAACTTTAGCAAGACTTTGGAGACTTGCAAAAAAAATCAGAAGACAATTGGAGCAAAAGTCAATTTGTCTAACAGAAAAGCTGGCAACAGTGATAGAAAATCCAAAATCATTGATGAAGACATATTGAGGGGGGTTCCACTAAAGCAACGAACCACTCTTAGGTCCTTTGCCCTATCTTTGGAAGTAAGTCTCCCTACTGTTTAAAGACTAATTAAGAGGGGCATACTTAGGTGCCACACAAATTCAATTAAACCCAAATTAACTCCCAAACACAAAGTTGCAAGAATGAAGTTTATTCTTTCTCAAACCATCCCAAAAACAGTAACACAAAAGGCAAGATTTGAATGTTTATACAACATGGTACACATAGATGAGAAATGGTTTTTCATGAGCAAAGTAACCCAAAGGTTTTACCTACTATCAGAGGAGGAAGATCCATACAGGGTTTGCCAATCAAAATCTTTCAAAACCAAGGTGATGTTCATGGGTGGGATTGCAAGGCCATGGATAGGGGACTTGGGTGAAACCATATGGGATGGGAAGTCGGGAATCTTCACATTCATAGATGAAGTTGCTGCTCAGAGATGGCCTTGCAATAGGCCAGCTGGTACCATTGAATTAAAAGTTACGCAAATCATCAGAAAGGACACCATCAGGGAGATTTTGATCACAAAATTGTTGGCGATCTTAAGGGAGAAGGAGGGTTTTTACCAAAATTGCCGGTAGAAGGAGGGTCTTTTACTAACCTACTGTTCATGGTCTTGTCATCCCTTCAACGGTCGTTAACCGTTGATGTTCCTATTTCATACCCGAAACAACTGGCGCTAGAAGGAGAGCTTGCCTAAAAGACTGCTACCTTTTGCCAAGAATGGACCTACTTGTCGACTCGACAAGTGGTCATGCCATGTTAAGCTTCAAGGAAGCCTATTCAGGACATCATCATATAAGTTTATTCAAAGGCGATAGAAAGAAGACAACCTTTATCACAGATGCCGGAGTCTATTGCTACAAGGTCATGCCATTCGGATAAAAAAATGCCGGAGCAACCTACCAGAAGCCGGTCGACAATGTGTTTGAATCTCAGAAAGGAAGAAATGCGGAAGTATATGTAGATGACTCTATCGTAAAAAGAAAAACAGAGAAAGACCACTTGAAAGACTTCCAAGAAACCTTTTGAAACACTCGGACATTTCCAAATGAAACTCAACCCTCATAAGTGTGTGATTGGTGTTAAGTCCGGTAAGTTCCTAGGCTTCCTAGTCAGCGAAAGAGGGATTAATGCTAATCCAGACAAGATTAAGGCCATCATAGACTTGCCGGAACCTAAGAATGACAGAGATATACAGAGGTTGACAGAGAGAATGACAGCATTGCCCGGATTCATCTCTAAATCAGCCGACAAGTGTAACACCCCGACAATTCTCTCTTTTCTAAAATACATTTAATATAAAACTTAGAGAATTATCAAAGTATTATCGCCCGTGTGATAACGTATCGACTTATTCAGAATTTTGCAGCGGAAAACATAATAAATAAACTCAAGAAATAAAACTTAGTCGACCACAAAGTCAACTCTAAAAGTCCAACCAACAAAAGTCAAAGTCAACCTCAAAAAGTCAAAGACAACGACAATAGTCAAAGTCAACTACGTGAAGTGTAAAGTCAAAGTATGATAAATAATCTACACAAGCTCTCCAATCCCGAACCCATGATGCATCATCTTCAAACCTGTAAATGACGATGCACTATTGATCCCTAGAGACTGCTCACCGAAAGGGTCATCACAGGATCAATAAGGCATAGCCATGATCAACATACACACACAAAGCACGTAATCACTCCCTTAGTTGGTGATACTTTCAGAAACACTTTATCACCTACTGCGAACTCATCCTCTCTTCGCTTTAAATCGGCATAACTCTTCTGGCTATCTTGAGCAGCCTGAATTCTAGCCTGAATCAACTTGACATTCTTAACAGTCTCCTCAATAAATTTTGTCCCCAATACTATATTCTCGCTAAAATCATTCCAGCAAATGGGACTTCTACACTTTTTTCCATACAATGCCTCAAAATGAGCCATCTTGATGCTCGCATGATAACTATTATCATATGAAAACTCAATCAAGTCTAATTGGTCTTCCCAACTTCCTTGGAAGTCAATAGCGCACGCTCTCAACAAATCTTCCATGGTCTGGTTAGTCCTTTCAGTCTGACCATCGGTCACAGGGTGAAAGGCAGTGCCCATCTTCAATGTTGTTCCAAGATTCAACTGGACCTTCTGCCAAAATTTCGAGAGGAATCTCGAATCACGATTTGAAATAATATCTGTTGGAACTCCATGCAGTCGCACTACATGCTTGATATACATCTTCGCAAGTTGATTCTTCTTCCATGTCTCTTTAATTGGAACGAACACGGCGGACTTCGTCAGACGGTCCACAATTACCCAAATCGTATCATTGCCGTTCCTCGTCTTCGGCAAAGCAGTCACAAAATCCATTGAGATAGAATTCCACTTCCATCCCGGAGCCTCTAAGGATTGAACCTTCCCCATTGGTCTCTTATGATCTATCTTCACTTTCTGACATGTTAGACACTTAGACACGAATTCAGCGACCTCACGCTTCATATTTGGCCACCAATAGATCTCCTTAAGATCCTTATACAACTTGTCACCCCCAGGGTGCACAGAAGATGGAGTATTATGGCCCCTCATCATAAGTCGCCTCGTAAATAGATTAATTAATTTAGATGGAATAGTCAATGGAATGAGTTGTCTAACCAAAACCAGTCTTCAATTTAGAAGACGAAATACGGGCGCGACTCCGTATTCCCATGACCTACGACATCGAGGAACCTTTTAAATAACAATAGGACACGGTGATCAATCTGGTCCCAAGAAAAGCCATGGGCTACCACCATGTACTCTAACTCATACTAGTCCAACACTTCAGACGTGCACAAGTCTAAAGCTATTGCTCTCCACGTTTCACTTTACATGATTAATAATTTATTCACTTGTTAAGACTCACAAGCAATACAAATAATATAATCATCAAACAATCATACACTTCCATTTTTATCTTAGGATTAGATAAGTGATCAACAACTTAACAACCCAAGAACAATTCCAATATTAAATCCATAACCTTTAATTAAGTGTTGAACCAAGTCAACAACCAACCAACCATTCATATGTATAAAAATCAACTTACCAAATAAGGCCCTCGATCCTCATAAAGTAGTTAAATAATCAAAAGGGAACAACGTGATTCAATCATGATCCAAACCAACATAAATATTAATCCCTCATGTGAATTAATACAATAAAGTTCCCAAATGCCATATGCTTGCATCAATCTTCCATACAAATTAAACATAATATACATATCATAACCAACATGTTTCACACAACGGCATAAAACATGCAAATTAAACTAAATTGAAATCACATACGAACTAAAAATAGTTCCCTATACATGATACTACTCAATTCTCATCCTTAGGACATGATACTAGTCCAATCCACACATAGGTATGTACGTACCTTGTGTGGACAAATCGAGAGGCCACTTTAATAATCTAGAAGTCGCCTAAAGAGAATTCTCCGCCTAAAACAACCAATATAAATCCACAATCAATCTTTTATGAATTTACAGCAATAACAAAATACTTTAAACCCATTCTAAAAGTGTTTAAAAACCTTTCTCATCATTAAAAATTAATTAGTAAAACCTCCTAGTATAGTACTACCATACTAGTTGTCAAAAACTCTTAAAAACTCATGTTTAAATCATAAATACTCCATCAACAATATTCTTTTCAAATTTCCAGCAACATATTATGTACTAAAACTCTTTTTAAACATACTTAAAATCATAAGAATTCTCAATTTCATTAATTACAACATACTACTATGTTTTCCAACTTATAAAACCCTAAAAATCCATGTTTTACTACTCAAAACCCTAATTTAAACAAAATAAGTAAATCTGAAATTTTCTAACTTCATTAAACAAATCATATAATCTTAGATTCACAAATAAATCATCAAACCAAAACATTTAAACATAACATATTAAAACAAACCCTTAAAATACAAACTTTGCATTAAATAAAACATGAGGAGGAAGAATATAACCACAGAGAAAAGGAGGAGGAAGGCGCCGGAAAACAGGGGGACGGCGGCGGCAGTCAACGGCTGCTGCTGCCGATCGGGTGGCGGCGCCGGCGGTGGTGGCTGCCGGTGGCTGGCCGAGAAAACCGAAGAAAAGAAAAAGGAGGAGAGAGAGAAAGCCGAAAAAAATGAGGAGGAAGGAGAGAGAAAATAAAGTGTGTGGGAATTTGGGATTTTTGGGGGTTTATATAGTTTCCCCCTTTTGGGCTTAGGAAAAGGTGATTGTGCTAAAGGTATTGTTTAATGATTGATGAATTGAGTGTTTGGGTTCCTCATACCCAATTAAAAATCCTTTTCACAACCCAAAAAGTGTTTTAAGCTTTTCAAATATTTTCAAAGCATGACTAGACAAAATGTTTGACTTCTTTAAATCATTAAAATAGTTCCTTTGACTTTCAAATAGTCAACCTTTGAAAAAATAAATCATTTAAATACTAAAATATACTTAATTATAAATAAATATACATTAAAATATATTTATAATATTCATAAATTTACGGGGGATTACAATCTACCCCTCTTAAAAAAAGTTTCTTCCCGAAACTTGACACGAAAACTCACACATTTTAAAAAGTTTTTTTTTAGCTCAACTTCCAATTGTGAAATACTTGTGCCACTCATGTGCACACTTTACCAAATTTAGAATCACTTGTGTTACTCATGAACACATTTTCCATGCGGAAAATCTATTTATCTTGCACATAATTATGTGCACATTGCCAAAATAAGCATAAAGATGCATAAAAGACCATAAAATAAGGTAAAAAGCGCGAAATTCTATCGCATTCTACCCCCCTTAAAGAAAACGAGTTACGCCCTCGTAACTCACCTCAAGGAATAACTCAGGATACTTCTTCTTCATTTCGTCTTCAGTTTCCCACGTTGCCTCTTCAGACTCATGGTTAGACCAAAGCACTTTCACGATATTTACATCCTTGTTGCGTGTACTACGCACCTTCTTATCGAGAATTCTTATAGGCCTTTCCTCATATGTGAGGCTACTATCGATTTGGATTCTCTTAGGCTCCAAAACATGACGCTCATCAGGAATATATCTCTTGAGTTGGGAAATATGAAACACGTCATGCATTTTCTCGAATTCCATTGGCAAAGCCAACTTATAAGCTACCTTCCCAATTCTTTGCAAAATCTCATATGGGCCTACATATTTAGCACTTAATTAGCCCTTTTGCCCAAATCTCATCACTCCCTTAGTTGGTGATACTTTCAGAAATACTTTATCACCTACTGCGAACTCATCCTCTCTTCGCTTTAAATCGGCATAACTCTTCTGCCAATCTTGAGCAGCCTGAATTCTAGCCTGAATCAACTTGACATTCTTAACAGTCTCCTCAATAAATTCTGTCCCCAATACTATATTCTCGCTAAAATCATTCCAGCAAATGGGACTTCTACACTTTCTTCCATACAATGCCTAAAAAGGAGCCATCTTGATGCTCGCATGATAACTATTATCATATGAAAACTCAATCAAGTCCAATTGGTCTTCCCAACTTCCTTGGAAGTCAATAGCGCACGCTCTCAACATATCTTCCATGGTTTGGTTAGTCCTTTCAGTCTGACCATCGGTCGCAGGGTGAAAGGCAGTGCTCATCTTCAATGTTGTTCCAAGATTCAACTAGACCTTCTGCCAAAATTTCGAGAGGAATCTCGAATCACGATCTGAAATAATATCTGTTGGAACTCCATGCAGTCGCACTACATGCTTGATATACATCTTCGCAAGTTGATTCTTCTTCCATGTCTCTTTAATTGGAACGAACACGGCGGACTTCGTCAGACGGTCCACAATTACCCAAATCGTATCATTGCCGTTCCTCGTCTTCGGCAAAGCAGTCACAAAATCCATTGAGATAGAATCCCACTTCCATCCAGGAACCTCTAAGGATTGAACCTTCCCCTTTGGTCTCTTATGATCTATCTTCACTTTCTGATAGGTTAGACACTTAGACACGAATTCAGTGACCTCACGCTTCATATTTGGCCACCAATAGATCTCCTTAAGATCCTTATACAACTTGTCACCCCCAGGGTGCACAGAAGATGGAGTATTATGCCCCTCATCATAAGTCGTCTCTTAAGCTCATCACATTTTTGTGGTACACACCACCTTCCCTTGAACCTCAAACTTCCATCATCATGAATCTTAAAGTTGACTTCCTTACATTACTTCATCTTCTCCTTGATCTTCTCTAGGTGTTCATCCCCAACTTGACCCTCTTTGATATCGTCGAAAACTGACAACCCCAATGATAAAGCACTCAATCTTGCCTCGATCTCCCCGGGATTTAAGATTTCTAGGCTAAGCCTTTGCATATCTTGACACAATTTCTAAGGAACTACCAAGGCATTCATGCTATGGCTCGACTTTCTACTCAAGGCATCGGCAACTACATTCGCCTTCCCTTCATGATACTGGATGTCTAGATCATAGTCCTTGATCAACTCTAACCATCTCCTCTGTCTCATATTAAGGTCTTTTTGGGTGAAAATGTACTTCAAACTCTTATGGTCGGTAAAGATCTTACAGGTTGCCCCATAAAGGTAATGTTTCCAAATTTTCAAGGCAAACACGATAGCAGCTAACTCTAAATCATGGGTAGGGTAATTAGCCTCATACGGTTTCTACTGACGCGACGCATACGCGATCACCTTCCCATTCTGTTGCAAAACACATCCCAATTCATTCTTTCAAGCATCACTATACACCTCCAATCCCTCATTTCCATCAAGCAGGGTCAAAACGGGTGCAGAGGTTAAACGCTCCTTCAAAATCTGAAAAGCTTTCTCGCACTTCTCACTCCACTCGAACTTTGACTCTTTCTTCATCAAATTGGTCATTGGCCTTGCTATCTTCGAGAAATCTCTCACGAATCTCCTATAA